>JAUFNR010000092.1:0-139910 GCA_031216915.1 Pictodentalium vernedei
GGCACTGCATGATCATGGTAATGACATCACACGATTGAGTTACAAGGATAATCCGCGTCTATGTTAAGTGACTAGGTCATTCTATGATAAATCCCCGGGAGTTGGTAGGGGGGGGGGGGGTGTCTCCTCGCCTTAACCAGAGCAGAAACCTTTAGTATAAATATTACATACCTTTATGTGGCAATAAATGGTAAGTGGTAAAGTCCATCTACAATAGCTGTAACTGGAATTAGTATATATTAGTTATAACATTATCGGTTAATTTGTTGTAACATAACGGGTTGAAAAAAGTTATAACATTATGCGTCGATTTTTATAACATAACGGGTTGACAAAAATTATAACATTATGCGGAGTTTATAACATTATCGGTTGTTCAATATGTTACAACCGATAATGTTACAACGCCGCATAATGTTACACCAACGCATAATGTTACAAAAAATGTAGTAAACAACCGATAATGTTATAAACTCCGCATAATGTTATAACTTTTTTCAACCCGTTATGTTATAAAAATCGACGCATAATGTTATAACTTTTTTCAACCCGTTATGTTACAACAAATTAACCGATAATGTTATAACTTCCGTGTACTAATTCTAGTTACAGCTATTGTAGATGGACTTTACCAATTACCATTTATTGCCGCATAAAGGTATATAATATTTTTTCTAAAAGTTTCTACTCTGCTTAAGGCGAGGAGACCCCCCCCCCCCCCCCCCCCCCCACCACCACCAACTCCCGGGGATTTATCATAGAATGACCTAGTCATGTTACATAGACGCGGATTATCCTGGTAACTCAATCATGTGACGTCAATACCATGATCCTGCGGTGCCCAACATGGTGAAGGCAGGGGTGGTGGGGGAGGGGTGCTATTTTATCCGGTTGGTACGTTTACCAACTTGCGTAGTCTCCACTTCCAGAAATATAGTGTACCATAGTCCCCTGACGCCTTTGGGGATGGGCAAATGCCTCTGTTTCTGCTTGTTTTGGGCATCTAAAACTCATTTGTCGCATATTTCTTAATCATAAGAATATCTTATTGTTCATTAATTTGACATTTTAACAACTAACAGTGAACAGAAATGAGGTGGTGTTAAACGAGGTCAAAAAGTTGGATGGAGCGAGGTACATTTGGTGGATGTGGTGGGTTCGTAGTGTCGCACGGAACAAGAATAAGATGCAAGACTGGGTAGGAAGAGGAATGAGGTTTAGGAGGACTGAAAGGGGTGGGCAGGGATTAGGCTGAGAAAGAGAGGAGGTCATGGATTAGTACATCAGGGTGATTGTGCAGAGAAGGCTATCTGAGAATGCTATAAGGGAGTAGTGCTAGACGGTATGATAATATAGATGGTGGAGATGTTGGAAGAAGTGGAAGTGATGAATTTGGGATTACAGGTTCTGGAAAAGGCGGAATCACTATAACAGGCAGTATAGGGAGAAGGACGAGGTTGTGGAGGAGGAGTTGTGTTGATGTTGGTATTGTGGAGGTGTTGGTGATGGTGTCGAGTAGTTATGTATGTTGAAAATGAGCCATTTTGTAGGACCCCGGGGCAGGACCCCGGAAGTGACGTCATGTCACGTGACTGGGCTGTCATGTTGGGTTGTCATTATAGTGCACGTGGTGGTCATGTTGTGACGTTATTTCGTCCCGATCGGCCCAGTAATATCCGAGATCGTCACTGCGCTTGCGCGAAGACGGACCCAACCCATGCCCGACGGTGGCAAATGACTACACCCAAATGACCCTACATACAAATCCCAAGTTTTGTCCCGATCGGTCAAGCCGTTTTCGAGTCTATAGAGAACTGACAAACAGACAGACAAGATTACTCAAATATATATAACTAGCAGGGTTACCCGGCGTTGTACGGGAAAATGTAGGGGTCATATCAAAGTACCCAAAAATAGGGGCCGCGTATTTTTCGACCCAGCGAGTTTTCGACCCAGAAGAGTTCCGTCAAATACAGACCGACGGCCTCCACCTGAAACTGATGCCATGACAGTATAAATTACCAACGATATGTTTATTTGAAGTTATAACATTATCGGTTAATTTGTTGTAACATAACGGGTTGAAAAAAGTTATAACATTATGCGTCGATTTTTATAACATAACGGGTTGAAAAAAGTTATAACATTATGTGGAGTTTATAACATTATCGGTTGTTTACTACATTTTTTGTAACATTATGCGTTGGTGTAACATTATGCGGCGTTGTAACATTATCGGTTGTAACACGGCCGTACTTATATTCACCAGTGTAGTTTAGGTTTTCAAGCAGGAGTACTAAAGATCGCCACATGTGTGTGTGTTAGGCTTTACGGGTTTTCAAAGGGGTCGGCTGTATCCTTTGATTGCCTTGTCATCGTTGTCCTCACCATTTTGCCCCAAATTCATTTTGGGGCACTCCCCTGGCTCAGGCAAATGTTCCAGGTGTAATTAACAAGGTTATGTTCCGTTGCCTTCCTTTCCGCAGGAATTCAAACTCAACACGCTTTTAAACAATTGTTTATCTCGTGAGGAGGAAGGAACGAGAACAAATTGATACCCATACTGGGGTACAGGAGAGTGGGTATGCGTGTGTGTATGCTGCAGCCAAGCCCAAGCGTCATTTACCATTCCCACTGATTTTAAAGAATTTTATCCCATAAATGGACGTTTATTCGAACAATAAAAGCCTTGGATAAATTTTTGCTTTATTCACCTAGTAGCAGCTGCTAGTAGGGTGATATATTTTCCCCGTGGGTTTAACACTGAAAGAATTTATTCCAAAAGTAGAGACGGGCGTATTGACCTCTGACCTCTACCTCATTAGTGTTGCCATGACCTGTTTTCCGTTTGTGGGAGACATAATGAACCGATGTTTATCAAATGTTGACCGTCACTGAAATGTTTAGTTTTAGAATATATGACAAGTTCTACTCTGTCTAACAATAAAACGAAAAACAATTAACAAAGAAAACACAAAGTAAATCAATCGAAACCAAGCGTTGAAAAGCATACAAGTTTGATTGTGAAAGGCGGAGATGATTGATGTTTTATTTTCCAAATTAGGAAAGTGTAAATAAACAAATGCACGTAGAATAATTTTTTTTACTTGGAAACACTATACGTTTATTCTATATTTACCTTCAGTGCACAATAAGGTATCGCGGAACTAAATATTGAAATTAGAGTGAGCCGCCTTAAAATGTTGCACTCGGAAATGACGCAATCTCTAAAAATAAACAGCCTTGGGAAAATCCGTTGTTTCAATAAAAGTTTGAAACATTCTATTGACATCTTGCATTATTGTTGAATATTCCTGATAAAAAAGAGGGTGATTTGATGACTTTTGGACCTAAAAAATACAATTTACTTTTTGTGTGTTTTTGTAGGGAATTCCCTGAAAAATATGTGCACGTGACCGGTACTTCCCTTTGTGCCAGTTTTTCTCTCTTATTTGTTGCATGACCCCCTGTTTTCAGATCAGAAAAAGTTGTCTGAAGGGCTATACTTGACAGAGATATTTGAATGCCAAAATTAAAGTGATGCGATCATATTTTTTTCCACCTGAACGTTATAATGGTCGCCTATGGGAAAATATTTAGTTCTGTGAGACCTATAGGAAATATGTTTTTTGGCTTCCAGACTAGATTCAATTATTATTTTGGGGGATTATTTCACATTTAAATATTTATTTGGGGACCATACACCTTACCAAACCATTTTATTGTTTTGAGAAGTTACATTTTTGTCACAGTCAGCAATTAAAGCTATATATTTCCAAAACTAAGGCTGTTCATGCAAGAAAATTCACATCTTGAGCAAGTGTATTCCCCAGGAGCACACTATAACCTCTGGCAGCTGCTAACTAACAGCCTATCTTACCCTATTAACATATTTATTTAAACCATGGTTTCTCCTCATATTTCTAGGGGCAGGGAGGATTCCAAATCTTCCAACCCCCTCCCAAATCACCATTCAAACACAGACAGAAAACCTACACTGCCCTTCTATTCACTATTATTTGGAAGTTTTTCTCTTCTATATTATGCTCTTCAAAATGTTGGAAAACAATTCCTTCATTGAAAGAGTATCCTAGAACACAAATTTGAGGAAGGGGTGGGGCTACAGTGGAAAACAACATAATAAAATTACAAATGTGAGTGAATGGCATTTGTGCATAGCTACCAATATAGTTGTCTAGTACTAGTGCTGCCATGGTTCCCCTGATGCAGCATAAATTTACAGTGACAGTTGTGAAATATTGCTCTTTCCCTGAACCAAGTCCTCTCTCCCACACATATTTAACCCTTCTGCTGATGATAAACATTTGGAAGACTGAACAGCATGTTTTTAAAGACTGAAGTTAGTATCATACACTTTCAGTTTTTTAAGATTTACTTTGAGGCTTCAGCACTCATGGTCCACTGAGTTATTTTTCAATTTAACAACCTTGCCCTGGCTCTTCCACTATATTTTTCATTGTATGCCATTCAGTACCCTCATGTAGACCTCCTACATGTGTGACTGCAAGCCTATCTGTCTGTCTGTCTGTGTGTCTGTCTCTTCATCAGACAAGGTGTTTCTTTGCTTTTCACTTGCCTGGATCTACATTTTCAATAATTGGCAGCTGACTAACTTCCCCCCCCCCCCCCCCACACACACACACAAGTATATTAAACATCAAATACCACTATATTCTTGAAGCAAATGCCTGATTCATCCTCTTTGGAAACATGTTTTCAACAATTTCAATCTTTTTGCCAGAATGGGTGTCTGTGGGGATTAAAACAAAGGTTATGAAAGTGCACTTATGGGAACTTGCAGCATAAGCATAGCACTATAGAATCAATATTTGATGGTTTTAGGCATCTTACCAGTGTTATGAGATATCACAGTAGCAGGTACTGGTCATTCGTTTGGAAAAAAACACTGTTTTATGTTTTGTCAGTGCCATACCAATGACTCTATGTGCCTTTACTGAGAAAACTGAGGCTTTTCCTTTACAAAAATTGCAAAATATTCATCAATACAATGTGAATTGTCTTCAGAAGCCAGACTGTGATTTAAAAACTATTACAGATGGGAAAGTTCATATCACAGTAGGTTTGTTTTGGGTCAATATCAATTAAATTATGAATTATATCACATATTTTGATGAAAAGGGGCATACCGGGGGGTCCTATTCAGGGCAAAATTTTACTACTTCAGATGGTGGAATAAAATTTGACATCAGTTGTTAGGATAAACTGGTAGAGTCCTCTCATATTGGTGAAATATATAGCTGCATCCCCAGTTTTGGAAACAAAATTGACATCCATATTGTTCCATGGGGGTTGGGACACTGTTTTGCTTGCAGTATGGTTAAATGAGACAGATGTTTTCTAAAAATAGTTTGTGCTGATGCAGATGATAGTTTTATTTTGGGATCAGGGTAGTTTTTTAAAGAAAGCTGTAAATTCTCATCCTTCTCAGTTAATTTATAAAGTAACAGGATAGAAAAATCTTTTGGAGGCAATACCAGTTTTCAAGCCCACTTGACAAAGTTTGGACACTTTTCCTTAAAAGAGCAAATTTTCCATGTTTTTGACTCAGCCAAAGCCAAAAGTTGGATTCTAATGCAGAAATGACTCTTTTATCTCATGGAAGTGGTAAAATGTCTCTTTGGTGGGGTTGGGGATGATTATAGGTATCGCGGAACTAAATATTGAAATTAGAGTGAGCCGCCTTAAAATGTTGCACTCGGAAATGACGCAATCTCTAAAAATAAACAGCCTTGGGAAAATCCGTTGTTTCAATAAAAGTTTGAAACATTCTATTGACATCTTGCATTATTGTTGAATATTCCTGATAAAAAAGAGGGTGATTTGATGACTTTTGGACCTAAAAAATACAATTTACTTTTTGTGTGTTTTTGTAGGGAATTCCCTGAAAAATATGTGCACGTGACCGGTACTTCCCTTTGTGCCAGTTTTTCTCTCTTATTTGTTGCATGACCCCCTGTTTTCAGATCAGAAAAAGTTGTCTGAAGGGCTATACTTGACAGAGATATTTGAATGCCAAAATTAAAGTGATGCGATCATATTTTTTTCCACCTGAACGTTATAATGGTCGCCTATGGGAAAATATTTAGTTCTGTGAGACCTATAGGAAATATGTTTTTTGGCTTCCAGACTAGATTCAATTATTATTTTGGGGGATTATTTCACATTTAAATATTTATTTGGGGACCATACACCTTACCAAACCATTTTATTGTTTTGAGAAGTTACATTTTTGTCACAGTCAGCAATTAAAGCTATATATTTCCAAAACTAAGGCTGTTCATGCAAGAAAATTCACATCTTGAGCAAGTGTATTCCCCAGGAGCACACTATAACCTCTGGCAGCTGCTAACTAACAGCCTATCTTACCCTATTAACATATTTATTTAAACCATGGTTTCTCCTCATATTTCTAGGGGCAGGGAGGATTCCAAATCTTCCAACCCCCTCCCAAATCACCATTCAAACACAGACAGAAAACCTACACTGCCCTTCTATTCACTATTATTTGGAAGTTTTTCTCTTCTATATTATGCTCTTCAAAATGTTGGAAAACAATTCCTTCATTGAAAGAGTATCCTAGAACACAAATTTGAGGAAGGGGTGGGGCTACAGTGGAAAACAACATAATAAAATTACAAATGTGAGTGAATGGCATTTGTGCATAGCTACCAATATAGTTGTCTAGTACTAGTGCTGCCATGGTTCCCCTGATGCAGCATAAATTTACAGTGACAGTTGTGAAATATTGCTCTTTCCCTGAACCAAGTCCTCTCTCCCACACATATTTAACCCTTCTGCTGATGATAAACATTTGGAAGACTGAACAGCATGTTTTTAAAGACTGAAGTTAGTATCATACACTTTCAGTTTTTTAAGATTTACTTTGAGGCTTCAGCACTCATGGTCCACTGAGTTATTTTTCAATTTAACAACCTTGCCCTGGCTCTTCCACTATATTTTTCATTGTATGCCATTCAGTACCCTCATGTAGACCTCCTACATGTGTGACTGCAAGCCTATCTGTCTGTCTGTCTGTGTGTCTGTCTCTTCATCAGACAAGGTGTTTCTTTGCTTTTCACTTGCCTGGATCTACATTTTCAATAATTGGCAGCTGACTAACTTCCCCCCCCCCCCCCACACACACACACAAGTATATTAAACATCAAATACCACTATATTCTTGAAGCAAATGCCTGATTCATCCTCTTTGGAAACATGTTTTCAACAATTTCAATCTTTTTGCCAGAATGGGTGTCTGTGGGGATTAAAACAAAGGTTATGAAAGTGCACTTATGGGAACTTGCAGCATAAGCATAGCACTATAGAATCAATATTTGATGGTTTTAGGCATCTTACCAGTGTTATGAGATATCACAGTAGCAGGTACTGGTCATTCGTTTGGAAAAAAACACTGTTTTATGTTTTGTCAGTGCCATACCAATGACTCTATGTGCCTTTACTGAGAAAACTGAGGCTTTTCCTTTACAAAAATTGCAAAATATTCATCAATACAATGTGAATTGTCTTCAGAAGCCAGACTGTGATTTAAAAACTATTACAGATGGGAAAGTTCATATCACAGTAGGTTTGTTTTGGGTCAATATCAATTAAATTATGAATTATATCACATATTTTGATGAAAAGGGGCATACCGGGGGGTCCTATTCAGGGCAAAATTTTACTACTTCAGATGGTGGAATAAAATTTGACATCAGTTGTTAGGATAAACTGGTAGAGTCCTCTCATATTGGTGAAATATATAGCTGCATCCCCAGTTTTGGAAACAAAATTGACATCCATATTGTTCCATGGGGGTTGGGACACTGTTTTGCTTGCAGTATGGTTAAATGAGACAGATGTTTTCTAAAAATAGTTTGTGCTGATGCAGATGATAGTTTTATTTTGGGATCAGGGTAGTTTTTTAAAGAAAGCTGTAAATTCTCATCCTTCTCAGTTAATTTATAAAGTAACAGGATAGAAAAATCTTTTGGAGGCAATACCAGTTTTCAAGCCCACTTGACAAAGTTTGGACACTTTTCCTTAAAAGAGCAAATTTTCCATGTTTTTGACTCAGCCAAAGCCAAAAGTTGGATTCTAATGCAGAAATGACTCTTTTATCTCATGGAAGTGGTAAAATGTCTCTTTGGTGGGGTTGGGGATGATTATAGGTATCGCGGAACTAAATATTGAAATTAGAGTGAGCCGCCTTAAAATGTTGCACTCGGAAATGACGCAATCTCTAAAAATAAACAGCCTTGGGAAAATCCGTTGTTTCAATAAAAGTTTGAAACATTCTATTGACATCTTGCATTATTGTTGAATATTCCTGATAAAAAAGAGGGTGATTTGATGACTTTTGGACCTAAAAAATACAATTTACTTTTTGTGTGTTTTTGTAGGGAATTCCCTGAAAAATATGTGCACGTGACCGGTACTTCCCTTTGTGCCAGTTTTTCTCTCTTATTTGTTGCATGACCCCCTGTTTTCAGATCAGAAAAAGTTGTCTGAAGGGCTATACTTGACAGAGATATTTGAATGCCAAAATTAAAGTGATGCGATCATATTTTTTTCCACCTGAACGTTATAATGGTCGCCTATGGGAAAATATTTAGTTCTGTGAGACCATAAACGATAAGTTTTTTAGGGAAAAATATAATTCTCAGGACTGTACTCTGCAATATCTCCTCTAAAATGGCCGACTCCTCATTAACCAAGGAACTACTTTATTGGGCGCAAATCAGAACAAGGGGCAAATGTCATGAGATTCGCTGGAGTAAAAACAGTGCATTGGCAATGGATTTTCCGTTTCAGTTGACATGTCAAACGCACTCTGAATTCAGTTGTGTTACGCTCAACTTACCAAAGAATTACCAAAGGCAGTAACGTCAGAATGTATAGAAACTAAAGTATTTGCTTACTTTTGTGAACGAATGACGCTTCGAAAATCTACTTTCCTTATTTCGCACGCGCTGAAGATTTGCTGTCCTCAACAGAGAGTTGGAATTCGTCCAGTCATTTTACTTCTATTAGAGAAAATAATAACTTGTTTGACACAATGTATAGCTGTTTCATCGATTTTTAGTAAAGCAGTTAGCAACTGGTGGAAACGTCTGACTGACCGTAAAAAATAGAGTTGGTAGGGATGGGGTCGGTTTGGAGTCTGATCGCAGCCTATCTGCGTTGATCTGCGTTGTGACCTTTTAATTATGTACCCACCAAGCGCAAATCAAATTATGGACGATTCTGGAAGAACCACCAATGCTAGACACATGGGAAGTGCCATCCATTCAATTTTAATATTGAGATAGAGAGGGAAAAATATTCAGTTTAAACAGATTTGTGTGTATAGCATTTTGACGGATTTCTTTGAGAAAAGAATCAATTCCTGACAGAATTTTATCGTCTAAATTAGTATTGGCTGACCTTGGAAGTTTAAATAACAGTCATGATCGAGAGGTGGATGTTGGGTGGTATTATAGAGAAATGGTGGCAGGAGTGTTCTAAGAACAGAAAATAGCTAAGCCCGATGTTTAGTGTTAACGGGTTCAGAGCAGTGATTCTTAGTGGAATATTAATAAGATATTAGCATATCTTTGTTGTGCTGATTAATTTTTTATCTCATAACCACCGTGGGGATGCGGCACCTGATATTACGATCGGCGAGATGGAGAATTTTATAAAAAATGAGTTTTTATTACAGCTAGAATTGTAGAAAATATCTTGTATTTGTGCCAGATTTTCAGAGAGACGAATCTAAATTCTAATAGCTGAGTAAATAAGCACCTCGTGCCCATAAACAGATTAAGACAATTCTCCACGCTAAAAACTAAAGTGTTAAAAACTACACTTGAAGTGTTGTATTTAACACTTACTAAGTGCTGAACTAGCACTTTATTCAAGTGTAGAAATCCCAGAACTTGACAGATGTTATAATAACACCACTTAACAAGTGTAATGTCGCGACACTTAAAAGGAAACAACGCAGATGACGCGGATCAGGCTCGAACTCTCGAGCCTGATCCGCGTCATCTGCGTTGTGTCCTTTTAATTATGTACCCACCAATCGCAAATCAAATTATGGACGATTCTGGAAGAACCACCAATGCTAGACATATGGGAAGTGCCATCCATTCAATTTTCAGATGTCTGACGAGTGTAATGTCCAAGTGCTTAAAGCATTGCACTTTGAGTGTTAAAATCAAACCCTAAGAGTTAGAATGGGTTTAACGCCTTGAAAGTGTCAGTTTTAACACTTTAGTTTTTAGTGTGTCGAGCAAACGTACATACATGGCCTTAATGTGGCCGATAAAAAGCTCCAGAACAACATGAAAAATAATGTTTACATATTTATCCTATTTTAATGGTATTTTCAAGTAGTTCGGAAATATTTAGGGACATATATGTACAGATTTTAAACTATGGGAGAAGCTGAAAGGAATAAAAACGGTCCAGTGTATGGCGAATTGATATTTAGTGTGCGGCTAATGTAATCTGATAGGGATTCTCCACATCGACGATTGAATATCCGGTTCCGGTTCCCCACAGTGAGAACTTTACGGGCATATCTGGCCTGTGCTATTCACAAAAATATGATGTGGACAATTAAATTTTGTTATTTTTTCTATTTGTGCCTCTAAAAGATAGCTTATAATCCCTCGGGGCGCGGTGGCGTAGCGATAACCGATTCTCGTAAGATCACCGAAGTTAAGCAACGTTGAGCCCGGTTAATCCTCGGATGGGTGACCATCTGAGCGATCGATTCGGACTCGCGCGTTGTTTCCTTGGGCAAGGCACTTAACCCCGATTGTCCACACGGGGGACGATGACACCGTGTACTAAGGCGTACTGCACGTCGATGGTGCGCATGTCTTCAACCAATCTAACCCTTTCTGTGCTGCAGTGTGGAGTTACGATGTTGGGGACCTGGCAGCGGCTCGTCGTTGCTCGGTGGTTCTCTCCGGGTACTGGGGCTTCCTCCACCCGTAAAACTCTCACGGTCATGATTAGCCATTGTGCATAAGTATGTGACCTTAAACACCAATAGATAAATAATTATGGTCCCTCACTGGAACGAGCTCGTAGAGCTCGTTCCAATGAGGGGTCATAAACTGTGTTTTTTGAGGCAGAAAATAAAGATGTTTTGTTACTACGAAATTATGTTCGGCAAGTCGTGTTTGGCAAAGAGTTAAATGACGTTTTCGGTTACACTTTAGGAATGGTAGATATGCTTGGAATGATCTGGGATATGCTAGGATTAGCTTGGCATTGGCGATATTACAGTTTTAAGATATGAATACAAAAATGAGTCTGTGAGCCGGGAGAAATCTTGCACAGAGCATCAGTCAGTGTTTACAAGTCCTGCTATAAATTTCCGATGTTTGCAAGTGATGTCAGCCATTAGAGATACAATCGTGCCAGTCACCTTTTTATCAGCCCTCGACATGCATCTATTTACCATGAATAAACACCCGTTTCCAATACTGTTATTTAACTGTTCCATTTCCAAGGGTAACTTTACACATAGGCTGGTGATAACGGTGGCTCGTTTGTTAGGGTATTGGCCTTGAGATGTAAACTCATCTGCGTTATGTCCTTATGCAAAAAAAATCACCCATTTGCCAACGTGGGAGCATGGTGACACTGTGTGATAATATAATATCGGGAAACAGGCGTCGCAGTAAAAAAAGACAAGTGATAAGAGTTGCTCCATGGCGTAACCTAAAACATACAATCACTGAACATAACATAATTTTGACGAAACAATTCGTATCAGAATCGATTAACCCTTTACCTAACGAATCGCCCGCATCCGCCCCCGTAATATGCAAATTGAGCAGTTGAAAAATTTTAATTTTTAGTCGAGTTGTGACGAAGTCAAACTCGACTTATAGTTTGGCGGGCGGGCGGGCGGGCGGGCGGGCGGGCGGGCGGGCGGGCGGGCGGGTGTAAACAATTGGTTTCCGGATGATAACTTGATAGTGGTTCAACTCACATTCATTAAACTTCATACGTAGGTTGGTCTTGGTGGGAGGAAGAACCCTATTGATTTTGGACATGCTACGTCGAAGGTCAAGGTCACAGTGACCTTGAACGTAGTAAATCTTAAACAATTGGTTTCCGGATGATAACTTGATAATGGTTCAACTCACATTCATGAAACTTCATAGGTAGATTGGCCTTGGTGAGGGGAAGAACCCTATTGATTTTGGACTCGCTACGTCAAAGGTCAAGGTCAACGTGACCGTGAACATAGTAAATCGCAACAATTCCTTTCCGGATGATAACTTGATAGTAGTTCAACCTACATTCATGAAACTTCATAGGTGGGTTGGCCTTGGTGCGAGGAAGAACTCTATTGATCTTGGACTCACCAGAACAAAGGTCAAGGTCACAGTGACCTTTAACATAGTATATCGCAACAATTGGTTTCCGGATGATAACTTGATAGTGGTTCAACCTAGAGTCATGAAACTTCATAGGTGTGTTGGCCTTGGTGCGAGGAAGAACCCTATTGATCTTGGACTCACCAGGTCAAAGGTCAAGGTCACAGTGACCTTGAACATAGTATATCGCAACAATTGGTTTCCGGATGATAACTTGATAGTGGTTCAACCTAGAGTCATGAAACTTTACAGGCGTGTTGGCCTTGGTGCGAGGAAGAACCCTATTGATGTTGGACTCACCAGGTCAAAGGTCAAGGTCACAGTGACCTTGAACATAGTATATCGCAACAATTGGTTTCCGGATGAGAACTTGATAGTGGTTCAACCTAGAGTCATGAAACTTCATAGGTGTGTTGGCCTTGGTGCGAGGAACTGTTGTCACAACTCGACAATGGATCGGTGATCCTGAGCGGCATTTTTCAAAATATTTCAACAAAACCATACATGTATCATGTGACCCCTAATTGGAGCTCATTCGCATTTTAGACCATTTGAACCCCGCAGTGAAGTTGGATATCCAAAGGGTATCAATAGACCCATCAGCCCTGTCCACTCGAATGATAGCTATTGCTCACAGAGAGCGCGCGACGTGACACAGTTCTTCGAGTACGAACTGACTGTGATACCAACAGCCCCTTCAAAGACTTCTTTCTCAGAAAAGCAAACAAGGCAGACCTAGCAGCTGCAATAACAGATCGAGTAGCACTTTCGAAGTCACCATCTGACTCCGTGTACGTGCTTGGCGGAAAGGGCTCTCCTCCACAGAGTCAAATGGAAGGCGAAGGCTACCTACTCGGAAGTAGTCCATCAGTATGTTGGATATGTGGCCAAGAAATATGGAGAGAATTGCTGTGTCGTCTTCGATGATTATGGACAGGGACCAAACACGAAGAGTCATGAGCGTAGAAGGAGAGCTGTCAACGTGTGTGCCGATATCCGTTTGACAGACACCATGACTGTACACACGAACCAGGAACAGTTCTTGTCGAACGAGAATAACAAAATGCAGTTCATAAGATTGCTGTCCACATTACTGAGAGCGGGTGGACATTCTGTTAACTGCAGTTCGGGCGATGCTGATACCCTGATTGTTGAAAGTGCCATCAAACTTTCATCTCAAGGGAATTCAGTTGTCATTGCCGCAGATGATACTGATGTACTAGTGCTATCCGTTCACCATTGGAATCATACTTCGGCTGATGTTTATTTACAATCAGAAGCACGGAAGTCACATAGGGGTGGGGAGGCAATGTAGATCGCAGATATAATAGCGAAAATCGAAGAAACAACTAGGCGACACCTCCTGTTCATACATGCATGGAGTGGATGTGAAAGCAGAAAGCAGAAATTGGAAGAATCGGCGCTGAACTGTTTGTAATGCTGTAATCTGGCAAGCAGTCAGACACATTGGATGACTTGAGATACTCAAAGTTCTTGACAATGGTCACTTCCAGCAAGACAGGAATCGAACCTTAGAAACCACCTCAAACTGAACGCGCGGCATACTTTCACAGCCCGCGAGTCCACCTACAAACTCATGGAATGGAAGCAATTGGATATTGATATCCTAGATCCTCAGAAATGGGGCTGGGAAATTCTCGAAAATGAGTTGATACACGTGATGACTGACCTGGATGCAGCGCCTGAAGCTCTCCTGAAATTTATACGTTGCAAATGCAAAATGACCTCAGAACACCCCTGCGGAACGAATATATGCTCTTGTAGAAAGAACGCAATCAAATGTGTCTCTACTTGTGGAGACTGTCGAGGGGAGAATTGTCTGAACTCCGAGCCGGTTGAGATTTTAGACGAAAATGGCGACAGCAGAGTGCCTTGAGGAACACCGGCATGATTTCGGTCAGATCTCATCTCGGGATTTAATCATTGCGAAGAAAGTTGATCGATATAATTCTTCGCCATCTTGGGAATTATAAAAAACATCGACAGCAGAATTATAGCTCGTTTTTTCTGTTCTATTCAAACTCAACTTCGTATGGGTGTGGAAATTGAAGAAAATGGTATTTTGGGGCCATTTCCCTAATAATTGTGAATTTTCTCATTCAATTTTCCGCTTTAAAAGATTGGCATTCGTGCTTAAAGTACGAATGACGCACAAAACTTCTCCCGATCTCACTCAAAATACCAAGACTATTGAGAAATTGATGCCACTAAAGATTTTTTTCTATGAAACCCCTCCTTGTGGCCATCTTGCATGAAATTTTTTCCCCAAAGCGAATTTTGGATATGTTGTTCCCAGATAAATTCCGCGTCGAACGACACCAAAATCAGCTTATCCCCAATTTTTTCCGGGTCAAACCATATTGCTCCTGGACTATGCAAAGCCTTGTTGACTCAAGGGAGACATTTTTCAATTTTATTAACTAAAATATAACACATTAGCCATTTAATTTTGTTTAATAAGTTTGCACTGGTTATAAAAAGAGAACATGCGGCAGCCATAATGACCATGCGGGAGGGCCTGAGAAACAGATTCTTAACTTTCTTAGGCCAGTGGCGGCGCCAGAGTTACAAAAGTGAAGGGGTACTGTTTGGGATTGTGCAGCGCCGAGCTGGGGTGGGTTTCGGGGGGTCCTCTCCCTAAGTTGAGAAAATTTTTTAACTGTTTTGCAACAAAATCATGCGAATATGGATATCATTGGAACCGGCTGAACAAGCCGGTTCCAATGATATTCATATTTGCACGATTTCATTGAGTTATACCTTTGAGAATTTTCTAAAATATTAAATTTTATTTATTTTTTAAAATTGCTGTGGGCTGAATTCCAAACGGATGCCTTGCACGCTCTCGATTCTAGCATTCGTCGAATACTCTTAAGCACTATGTTTCAGTCCGTTTAAACGCGGCATGCCTTGTTGCAATTTGGACCCTCGACTGTTGTTTGTCGCTTGCAGCTAGCGTGTGTGTGTGTGTGTGTGGGGGGGGGGGGGGGGGGGGGGGGGGTGGCAAACATAATTTCAAAACTTTTCTGATTTAGTGCACTTGGGAATATGGGATTAAGCATACCGACCATTACACCACAGCATTCAATACAACAAAAATTCAAATGATAGTATTGTTTTACTACGCTTGGCGAAAAAAGTGGAGGGCTACGTACCCCCACATACCCCTCCACTGTCTTAGGCTTAATATCACAAATGTTTCCAGTAAGAAAACATTGTGAATCGATTATTGCAAAATGTTAATTTGATTCTTGTCGGGGGTTATGGAAGTGTCCCCGAAGGCCTCGACAATTCTATTTATATTTTGCTCCCTCATAATAAGGTATCACTCTGACTTACAAGTGGTGTCTATTGAAGTCTTGGCTGTTTATAAAGTCAGCCTAGACTTCACTAGAAACTACTGCCAACGTATATTTATTACACGTCTGTTCTTTGAAATCCACATCTACAGCAACACTAAACCATGCGGAAACTGAAAATCCGTACCGTACACATGTGCGGAACGGAATTCTGTAAAGCGCAATTTCTCTGGAATTTTCTACAATCGTGCACCGCAATTACAATTTGAATCGCTACCGATAGCTAAAAATCGTCCCCTGAGTTCCAATGTATTCTATGTGCACATAGAATACATCGGAACTCAGGGGATGAAATAGTAACACGGATTTCCCTCGAAAATTTGGTTGGCGATAAAATGTGTTCTTTTTGTTGATAGTTGTCAAATGAATTGCTGAGTGTCCTTCTAATAATTGTTTTTTTGAAGACGTGAAGACATGTAATAAACGGAGAACGACACACACGGGTGATATGGCACGAGTGCCAGCGCGGAAGGATAAAACGAGAGGCCACGGACATGTGTCGTTCTCTGTATAGAACTTTCATCAGCAAGACCTTCAACATGTGTTCCACGTGAATGCATCGGACAAGAAACTCGCCTATAATGGGACTAGGCCAATAAACAGGAACTGATATGGCCAAAATGTTTTTGGTTTATTGTACTCCGTAAAGAAAATAAAAAAAGTGTTGAACGAATTTTGATAGAAGCCACCGTTTTCGAGAACGGCCCTCAGCAACGTCCTTGAATACGAAGAAACAAGATATCATATGAATGTCATGAAGTCATATCGGGAACCGACTGACAATTCTCGACGGGTTACAACGCATTTCATTGCATAGAAGGCGAAGATTTCTGGTTGCGAGAGAGAGAGAGAGAGAGAGAGAGAGAGAGATGAAGCCAGCATTGTCTTTGCCAAAACATTTTACACCATAATACAAGAGCCACCACCACCAACAGAAAATCGGGGTAGCGGTGGTCTGAGGGGATGGGCGTCAATCACGACTCCAATACAGTCACTTAAACCTTATATTTCTATTGTGGCCCCCCTCCCCCTTATTATTTGAAATTAGCAGGAGTAGGTGCACAGACTCTTTACTCTTTGGGTGTGAACAAAGATTTCCTCGCCAGGACATAGGGACTTGTAGCAGTGCTTGTTTGCAGTCGAAAACAATATGTAGTTTAGTGGTAGAATAGAAACAGGTAACCGATGCCTGGAGCGGAAGTCCTCTAAAGTGGGCAGTTTGGGTATAAAAGTAAAAGAAGAATTTATCAGGTAGTTTTACTAGATCCATATGTATGCTGTTTCATTGTTTCGATAAAATCCAGCTACATCACGAGCAGCTATATGTAGGCCAAAGTAACTTGTGATTTGATGCTGATGGAGTACTGTCACTGGTTTGTTTCTGTTTTTTTTTTGTTTTGTCTAATTTAACTATTCTGATATTTCGAGTGCAGCAAGACTGGATACTACACTGCAAAAAATATAGGTTCTCTTTAGAACCAAAACTGGTTCTAATCTTGTCCCTGAAATGGAACCAGTTCTGTTTAAACAGTATTTATTTCAAATCAAATAAATTTATAAAGATTAACATTAAATATTAACAGAATTAAACATAAATTGAGGGAGTTTCAGCCGTAAGTTTAAAGCTTATACGGGGTTGTCTCAAATCATTATTAACCAAAGGAGATATGAACAGTTGGTATATCGAACCAGTTTTGGTTCTTTACAGAATCAAAACTGGTTCAATATGCCAACTGCTCATATCTCCTTTGTTTCAAAATGTTTGGCGACTGCGTTGAATAAGCTCCAAGTTTAGTGCTGAATCTACTTCATTCAGTTCATGTAATATTCTGTTAAAATTGAATGCTAATCTTGGTAAATTTATTTGATTTGAAATAAATACTGTTTAAACAGAGCTGGTTCCATCTCAGGGACAAGATTAGAACCAGTTTTGGTTCTAAAGAGAACCTGTATTTGTTGCAGTGCAGTACTGAAATGATTAATCGGATAATAGGTTTAAAACCAGTTGGCTACCTAACCGATTAGAAAAACCGTCAACCGGTTATCCGAAATATCGAAAGTGATCATCATTCCACGTTTAAAACGTAGTAAATCTGCCGCTTCACCTTTATGATAGATTACACATCGAAGCCGCGTTGTGCATATTGAGAAATAATCGACTTTTGCGTTCAAGACTTCGTTAATGATCGGTAGTTTCCGCGAGTAATGAGTTATCGCAGAAACTATTCCGTAGCGTGTATACAAACGAACGTTGTCGAGTACTCGACAACGTTCGTTTGTATACACACTACGGAATAGTTTAAGAATACTGCTTTCCAATTTCTATAGGATTGATCCCATTCGATGAAATAATGGCCACGGGTAACCGGATATTATTAGGTTATAGCTCTTGGTTAGTCGGTTACAAAATGAGCCAAACGTTTCAGCCCTACTGGATACCCCCAAGTAGTGGGATTTGCCACCCAGAAAAAAGCTCATGTTGTGTGCTGCAGCTTCAGAAATGCAACGTTTCAGGTGACTAACCAGTGTTGAACCCATACAGAACGGCCGGCCGCCGTGGAATGGTCACTTTCCACAGGTGGTAAATATTTCCATGGATGCAATAATTTTAGATTCCAAACACTAATTACAGGTAAATCAGCAAAAAGTTAATTAATAAAGCACCAGGTACAACCCGGTGCTTCGTTGATTAAAATTTGGCCGAGGATAATTTTTATTACCTGGAAAACGCATGCATGGACATCACTGCCCACGTCTGGATTACGACCAGTACACGGTGGCTGTACTGTTGATCCAACCGCCGAAACTTTGACTGTGGTTCCAAGACGTTTCCACAAAATATGACTGTTTCTGACCTGACTCAGCTTTGGTAACTTCACTCGGCAGGTGTAGTAATGAAATTCCACTCTCCTCATACGAAAACTAGGAAGTAAATTTTAAGGAACAATGTAACTCAACAGAAGAAAGCTGGCTGTGGAGCTGCAATGGAATTTTAATCAACACTAAAACCTTCACAGAACTTATGAAATTGGCATTAAGAATGCAGAGAGATTTTGAGGCCCAAAACTTGTTTCTCCAGTTTTCGAAACTTGAATGGGATTTCGTTTCTGGAGATGGACTCTTTGTTAATAATATCATTCGATAAAATTCAACCACTAAAACCTCTAAACAGACTGTTAGCTGTTACAGTATGTGGAGAGTGCATTATCACTAAATCACCCGCAGAGTGGAGATTCCACCCAAGCAATAATTGCAAATTTGTTGCAAAGCATAACCAGCACTAGAAAAGTTTCAGCCAATGGACCTCCGGGTTAAACCCGGAGGTCCATTGGCTGAAGTATTGTGTTTTTTGTCGATATGTACAAAATTTAAAAGTTATAGCTTGGGTGATAACTCCACTCCGCGGATGATTTAGTTACAATCCACTCTCCACGTGCTGTATGTGTTCTCTTTTTGCAACCTTTTGTTGAGTTTGTAATATGTGACAATAATTTTATTCAAACATACAAAACATTTCAAAACAGTCAGTGTCAATTTCGATGGCGTATATGTTACACGCGTTGCAATGTTCACTTTCAGATTTCCCTTTCATGGTTGCTGAAAATACTGTAAATCTAATTTTAGATAAAATAGTCAAGTAACCTTCTGTGTTGGTGCACCCCATGTATCGAGCATAGCGAGGGGAGACAACACTGCTCAGAGTTTGGTCAAACATCTGCAGCAAAACAAGGAAGAGAACTGGTATCTGGGCTGAGCGTGTGCAGCACCAACAGGCCGTACAAGAAACAATGGCGTAGGAACCGGGGGAGGGGGAGGGGGGGGGGGTAAGGGGGTATTTACCCCCCCCCCCCCCAACAATTTCCAAAACTTTGTAAATCATATCTAGTATCTAGACGAAAATAACCACATACATCTGCATATTCTACATCATACAGGCGCGCATAAAAACTGTATGATCTACACCATTTACAGTGCATAGAAAAGTTGGTAGCCGATGTCACTGACTGATTTGACGCTCAACGGGTTAACATCTTCCTCTCTGACATACATCCTCCTTTAACCCTTTACCCAACGTAACGGCCAAAAACCGGCCAGCGCTATTCTCAAAAATCGCCAATTAATTTTCATGATTTTTTCATTTTTTTTGTCTCAAAAACATAGGTTATGACCCCTCATTGGAACGAGCTCGTCGAGCTCGTTCCAATGAGGTGGTCATAACCTATGTTTTGGAGACAAAAAATAAGTTATTCAAGAATATTTTTTGCAAGTGTCGTCTGCTTTTCATGTTAGGTAGAGGGATAAACACCAAAAATTAACAGCAACGATACCTTGATTTTTTCACTTGAGAAGCGAGGAAATGAGCTCTCAGTAGTTCATATTTCACAAATTTTCCTGGTTTCTCCCTCCCGCACTCTCCCCGGGTTTGGCTACGCAGAGCGGGCCGCCAAAGGTAGCCGTGCTGTTCCCTACAGGCTCCCGTTTACAATACACCCCCCCCCCCCCCCAATATTATAAGTTTCCTACGCACCTGACCAGAAACCCTTGACTCAGATCGATATTAGTGCACGCGGTCCAGAAATTTCATATCGACTCGTCGCTAATTAGAGATCCCGTATTTATGAGTTCATGGGTACGATAAATCTGTTGATTCCATTCTGCACTAGATTTGAAGTTGGGATCGATAAGTTCTCTTTATTATGAAGAAATGTTTGTTACACTCTTCTCGTGAATACTGTTCACAGAAAACATACCTTATTAGTTATTGTGATGAATTAATGGTAACATGCTCTGAGGTTTGCGGCTAGGAGCTGATGATGTTCAACGAGACGCTTCGCGTTTTTATTCGCACGCATCATCGCCTGCTGCACGTGTGAAAAATCTAGAAAATTCAAGCGATTTGCAAGTCACTTCATTGAAGAAAAAATTGCGAAATGGGCAATGATGTCCTTTCAAATATTTCGCGTGATAGCGTCAGACGGTAATATATGCTGCTACTCGAGCAGTAAACACAGAAGAAACAACGCGAACTCTCATCCAATCAGAGGGTGAAGATTTTAGTTAGGGCTGTCACGATTTTTTAATTTAGGAATCGATTAATCGTCGCAAATAATCGATGATAATCGATTGATCGTACCTAGATGACCCCATCTCCTTCTCTTTGAAGTCGATAAAAATGAAGTTGAAGTCAGTTAACCTACCTCAAGTAAACAACGAAGACGATCCTCTTTCAGTTACATTCAAAGCTTTGATGTTCTGAACTTTTGAACCGTCAGTGTAATAATCAAGACCGGTCGGCAGTTGCGAACTTCGCAACTGCCGACCGGTCTTGATTATTACACTGACGGTTCAAAAGTTCAGAACATCAAAGCTTTGATGAATGTACCTGAAAGACAAATGCTTCCAATAGCTTCTTGGGGTTTAACATCGATGTTCTTAACTCTTTACCTTTAGAAACAATAGTTTTTTCAACATATTTTCTTTTAATTATTAAACGTCTAAAACAGGATATAATTTACCGATTATTCGACAACGAAAAATACTAATCGATTTCGCCGTGATCGATCAACAATCGATTAATCGATTAATCGTGACAGCCCTAATTTTAGTGTGATTGCAACATAACCTGTCTGATATCCTTATCGTCTTCCATACGTCTTTCTTTGATAGTTATTGCGACTTTTTAACGACTGTTTTTTTCATTTTTAACACGCCTGAATTCATTAGGTTTGATGAGGCTATAAGATACATAGGGAGAGAAGTGACCAGACTCTCTGATCCCGCTCAACACGAGACAAGTAATCAATTTGCTCTTCAAGGTACAAGAAGTTTTTTTAAGCACCAGTCTCAAAGGCTTTCGACAATTTCGATGGCGTACAGGTTACACGCGTTGCAATGTTCACTTTCAGATTTCCCTTTCATCGTTGCTGAAAATACTGTAAATCTAATTTTAGAGTCAAGTAACCTTTCGCGTTGGTGCACCCCATGTATCGAGCATAGCGAAGGGAGACAACACTGCGTAGAGTTTGGTCAAACATCTGCAGAAAAAAAGGAACAGAACTGGTATCTGGGCTGAGCGTGTGTTGCACCAACAGGCCGTACCAGAAACAGTGGCGTAGGAATCTGTCGGATTCTGACACGTAATATCTGTCCAGGCAGCTACAACACTGCCTAGCCAATCAAAACAAGGGATACTTTTCGATTGTAAGAAATAAGAAAACAGTTTTTGACATTTTAGTTTTAACAGCTGGGTACTATTCCGCTTTTGTATGCTTTAGCTCAACAGAACCACAAAAGCTGGGTCGAATATCAAAGATAAATGAAGTGGATGGAGGGATAACATATTTTTCTGCTGCTATTGAAGAAACCTATTTTGTGCCCTCCACCCCATTTCAATCGTAGCAGAAAAATATTTTCCCACGACTTCATTTCACCTAAAAATGAGGTAAGAGTGTTTATACCCCATATCGATACAGAGGTAAAATTAACTTTAATGCCAATTTGGACATCCTGGGCCACTTTTTCAGAAAGTGAAAGCACAACTTTATCAAAATAACCTATGAAATATCAGGGCATGAGTACTTTTGACCTTAAGTTAAAAAAACATTGTGTGCCAGTTTTCGGACAAATTTTTAACGCTTCACCTGGAATAAAAAAAGATGCCATCGTCTATAGCCCTAAGAAGCTATTTATTTTTTATTTATTTAGTGATGTTTAAGGTCACATATTTATGCACAATGGCTAATCATGACCGTGACAATTTTACGGGTGGAGGAAGCCGGAGTACCCGGAGAGAACCACCGAGCAACGACGAGCAGCTGCCAGCTCCCCAACATCGTAACTCCGCACTGCAGCACAGGCAGGGTTAGTTTGGTTGAAGACATGCGTACCATCGACGTGCAGTACGCCTTAGTACACGGCGTCATCGTGTCCCCACGCGGGCAATGGAGATGAAGTGTCTTGCCCAAGGACACAACGCTGTTGCCGCAGGTGGGATTCGAACCGCGGACCTCTCGGCTTGCAGCCTGCACCTCTACCTACTGAGCCACCGAGCTCCCTCCCTAAGAAGCTACGAGTTATAATTCGATTTCGAATCTTGAGTAGATATTCGGTTCGATTCGAAATCGGCTGCCCAGTTCGTTTTCTCTCGAATCTTTTTCATGGGTATCAGTCGGCTTCATCGTCTCACGAAACGTTTTGTTCGAATGGAAATCGTATATAAATAATGTTGAAATAAAAGACAAAGTGTAACTTCGGAAACATTAACATAAATAACATCTCGTCGCCTGAGTACTAGAATGTTCTATGTCCCATAGGGGAGATAATACATAGTCCCATAGGGGACATAGAACATTCTAGCACTCAGGCGACGATCTGTACTCGTGCCACCAGCCATGTTAATTTCAATATCACTAGTCAGTGGCGGCGCCAGCGTTACAAAAGTGAGGGGGTGCAGTTGGGGATTGTGCAGCGCCGAGCTGGGGTGGGTTTCGGAAGGGAGGGGGCGGGGGGTCCTCTCCCTAAGTTGAGAAATTTTTTAACTGTTTTGAAACAAAATCATGCGAATATGGATATCATTGGAACCGGCTGAACAAGCCGGTTCCAATGATATTCATATTTGCATGATTTCATTGAGTTATACCTTTGAGATTTTTTCTAAAATATTAAATTTTATTTATTTTTTAAAATTGCTGTAGGCTGAATTCCAAACGGATGCTTTGCACGCTCTCGATTCTAGCATTCGTCGAATACTCTTAAGCACTATGTTTCAGTCCGTTTAAACGCGGCATGCCTTGTTGCAATTTGGACCCTCGACTGTTGTTTGTTGTTTGCAGCTAGCGTGTGTGTGGGGGGACGAGGGGAGGGGGGGGGGGGCAAACATAATTTCAAAACTTTTCTGATTTAGTGCACTTGGGAATATGGGATTAAGCATACCGACCATTACACCACACAGTTCAATACAACAAAAATTAAAATTATAATATTGTTTTACTATGCTTGGCGAAAAAAGTGGAGGGGAAAGTACCCCCACATACCCCTCCATGGCGCCGCCACTGTCACTAGTCCTTACCACTGTTAAATACAAATTTAAAGTTTCCAATCAACGTTGACGATGAAGTAGAATCCTTACAGGGTAATATTTCAGTTACATCAGCAAGGCATGCCTTCTACGAAGGCATGTCTTGATAATGTAGTTGGATTGTTTTATCAGTCGGGACTTTAACCCTTTACCCAACGAATTGCCCGTATCCCACCGCGTAATATGCAGAT
Organism: Pictodentalium vernedei; assembly: GCA_031216915.1. Classification (NCBI taxonomy): domain Eukaryota; kingdom Metazoa; phylum Mollusca; class Scaphopoda; order Dentaliida; family Dentaliidae; genus Pictodentalium; species Pictodentalium vernedei. Next base: position 24,074 of record JAUFNR010000092.1, read on the forward strand.
TCAGCAGCTAAAAAAATATTATTTTTCGAAAAATTTCAACAAAACCATATCATGTGACCCCTCATTGGAACGAGCTCGACGAGCTCGTTCCAATGAGGGGTCACATGATATGGTTTTGTTGAAAGTTTTAGAAAAAAATAAAAAACAATATTTAAATTAATTAATTCTGATATCGTCTGCGTTGGGTAAAGGGTTTTAACCACCACAGACGGAACAAATCAGGTTCAAATCATTCCAACCTCCATTGGTCATCTTCAAGACACCACTGATTGGATTCTAGATTCGAATCGATTTCGAATAATAAAAGTCATTCGATTCGAATCGAAAATGTGCGAATCGCAGGTCCTATCCTCTTCCCGATCTGTCGGATTCTAACACGTAATATCTGACCAGGCAGCTACAACACTGCAGCCAATCAAAACAAGGGATACTTTTCGATTGTAAGAAATAAGATATAAGTTTTTGACATTTTAGTTTTAACCCTTTACCTAACCTGAAAAGCAGACGACACTTGCAAACAAAATTCTTGAATAACTAATTTTTTCATTTTTTGTCTCCAAAACATAGGTTGTGACCCCTCATTGGAACGATCTCTACCCTGAAAAGCAGACGACACTTGCAAACAAAATTCTTGAATAACTAATTTGTTTCATTTTTTGTCTCCAAAACATAGGTTGTGACCCCTCATTGGAACGCGCTCTACCCTGAAAACCTGACGACACTTGCAAACAAAATTCTTGAATAACTAATTTTTTGTCTCCAAAACATAGGTTATGACCCCCCATTGGAACGAGCTCGTAGAGCTCGTTCCAATGAGGGGTCATAACCTATGTTGTGGAAACAAAAAATGATGAAAATTAATTGGCGATTTTTGCGAATAGCGCTGGCCGGTTTTGGCTGTAACGTTGGGTAAAGGGTTAACAGCTGGTGCTATTCCGCTTTTGTATACTTTAGCTCAACAGAACCACAAAAGCTGGGGGGGGGGGGGGGGGGGTATATCAAAGCTAAAACGACGTGGATGGAGGATAACATATTTTTCTCCTGCTATTGAAGAAACATATTTTGTGCCTCCATCCCATTTCAATGGCAGCAGAAAAATTATTTTCCCACTACTTCATTTCACCTAAAAATGAGCTAAGAGTGTTTATCCCCCATATCGATACAGAGGTAAAATTAACTTTAATGCCAATTTGGACATCCTGGGCCACTTTTTCAAAAATTGAAAGTACAACTTTATCAAAATAATCTATGAAATATCAGGGCGAGAGACCTGAGCCAGTTTTTGGGATGTAAGGCATGATTAAATGAAAACCAGCTTGGCAGTTTACAGGAAATGTGGCAAAGAGGGAATGAGTCCCCTTTCCCCCATTTGGCTATGGCCGCTGCTCGAAAAGTGAGAAAGAGAGAGAAGGAGAATGTTCTCGCCCACAGTTTATAAATAGTTAACATAGATATTCACACTTCAAAGTTTGATAATAGAATGTAGTAGGTATTTATTTATTGGGGTTTAACGACACGTTCAACAGTCAGGGTCACGTCGTGTCGAACAGTTTTATGGATGGGGGGGGGGGGGGGGGCGGAATAGTTGAGGATGTTACTTGCCTCATTTTTGTCAAGATTGTCGAACAATAGTTAACGCCATGACGTCCGAAAACGTCAAACTGAAATTACCCTGCATAAAGTTGAAATCAAGTACTCATCACCTCGAACAACAAGTTGCAAAAATTTGAAGTCCAACTTAAAATACCGGAGATATGACGCGAACTACCCCTTCCCTTTGCAGACAGCGCTATCCGAAAAAACACATACCACAGAACTATAATAATACTACAGATGGCTAAAACAATAGCCGAGGGAGTTACATGCCACTTTTTTACATTGTTGGAAAACAGTTGACGCTATCACGTCAATGGAGACCGAGGGATGGAAAGCATCAAATATAAATTCCACTGCATAAGGTTGAAATCAAGGCAACTCATCATCCAGCATTAGAGATGGACAATATACCGAAAAGCCGAGCCAATACCGACATCATGGTCATACCGAAAAACCGAACCGAATCAATCATTGAATACCGAAACTGCCTGAATGCGGCAACCGCGTTGTGTTCTTGGGCAAGACACTTCATCTCCATTGTCCACGTGGGGGCACAGTGGCGTTGTGTACTAAGGCGTACTGCACGTCGATGGTGCACTTGTCTTCAACCAATTCTAACCCTGCTTGTGTGGAGTTAGTATGTTGGGGAGCTGACAGTTGCTCGCTGTTGCTCGGTGGTTACCTCCGGGTACTCCGGCTTCCACCACCCGTAAAACTGTCACGGTCATGATTAGCCATTGTGCATAAATATGTGACCTTGAACACCAATAAATAAATAAACATAACTGCCTGAATTTTCAAATTTTCCAAGATTCACTATTTATAAGGCCCAGCTGAAGCTTGAATGCAGTTGAAGGGTTCATTTTGATGAAAGAAGTGGCTGATCTTTTTTTGGGGATTGTTAAACCTCAGGGTCCTGGACTTTTGTCCCAAATTCTCACTAGTCTACAACCTGTAGATGTCCGGCTGCTTAGCACTGATTTCTAGCCAAGTCTTGGCTGCCTCAAAAGGCAGCTAAGACTTGTCCAGAAATCACTTCGCAAGTGCTTTGTCCAGCTGCTTAGCACTGATTTGTTTTTATTAGGGTTTAACGACACATTAACAGTCAGGGTCATATCATGTCGGTGACAGTTTTACGGGTGGAGGAAGCCGGAGTACCCGGAGAGAACCACAGAGCAACGACGAGCAGCTGTCAGCTCTCCAACATCGTAACTCTGAACTCTGCACCGCGGCACAGGCAGGGGTTAAGTGCCTTGCCCAAGGACACAACGCGGGAGCACGAATCAGTCGCTGAAATGGTAACCCATCCAACTACTAACCGCGCTCGACGTTGCTCAACTTCGGGGATCTAACGAGAACCGGTTACCCCCTATCACCGGTTAACTAGTGCTAGGGGGTAACCGGTTATAAGTTACCCCCTAGCACTGATTTCTAACCAAGTCTTGGCTGCCTTAAAGGCAACCAATACTTGTCTAGAAATCACTTCGCAAGTGCTTTGTCTATTGTCAGCAGGACCTCTTGAAGATGGCGCGGTCAGGACTCATGCTCTGAGATTGCAAACGTCTGAAATAGATCTAAGCGTTAAGGTGTGTTTTGAACAAGTCGCAAAATTACTTCGGATATGATTTGTTTTCGTAAAAGAATGCCACTGTTGAGCTCATCGCCAGTGGCACTAGAGGTGCTGTGGTAGAATGATACAAGAGCAACTTATTCTGTATTTTTATTCTGTATTATCCCTTTTGGTACTATCAGTAAATCTCTGTCAAGCCAGATACCAAATATCGAACCGATACCGAGGTATACCCCCTTAAAATACCGAAACCGATACCGAACTCAAAATTCCAATACCGCCCATCTCAATCCAAAATAACAAGTAACAAGTTGGAAAAAATTGGAAAATCTAACGTCAGATATACCTGACATATAACGTAAACAACGTCGGAGGTATGTCCTGCCGTTTTGTTCTGCATCCCTAACCACCCCAATGATCCAACAGATACTGCCATACTATTTCACACACAGCCAAGATATTATTTGAAATGTACAAACATTCCATTATAATTACATTATGGGTCCAAATACTCAATTTCCATTGGTCAGCTGGATAAAAACGTCAAGACCAAATGTAATTCATTTTCCAATGAATACATTTGGTCGAACTTTGACCGGCATTTACGGTAGAGCGCAGTTGACAGAATGTAATTCGGGCGGTGTTGTATTTTGTGCGAGGGTGTTTTTTCGCCTCGTTCGTTCGTACATGTTTTATTTCGTCTTTCTGCTTTGTTGTTTGGTACAAAAGTAGTTTAAACAGTTACGGAATGTAATTATAAGAATTGAATGCAATTTTTATAATCTTTATTGGAGTATGAACGTGTGGGAATGTGTACAAATTGTATGAATCCCTTCGGGATTCATACATAATTTGTACCCATTCCCACACGTTCATACTCCAATAAAGATTATAAATATTGCATTCAATTCCTAATTTAATGCCCATTCACATCATATACTGAATGTTATGACGTCAAATGAGACAGAACTGCAAAACAGGACTAAACTATTATACCTTCCCAAGTGCAGTTAGATGTTGAGCAAACAATTATCATTCATTTCAAAGTCGGACGCTGCGAATATTCGAATGCCACTGAATCGAATACCGAATCGAATACTGCCTACTATTCGCGAATGGAATCGAATTTATTAGAATGGTTACCGGTTGCGTTACCCGGAAAAACATCGTTTTTAACCCGGAACATATAACCATGTTGGCTCGTATTCCCTATTTCATGTGCCCGCGACGGATATGCATGTGCCGGCGACGAATATATACGTCGACGTCACATCAAATAGGAAGTACGAGTGACGATATATCCGCCTCCGGTAGTGAATGTGCTGTTGCCTGAGATGGAATCCGTTCTTAAGCTGATGTGTGCCTATTTTTAAAACACGCCTTCCTCCCGCCGACATCCGGTGCATTCCGACAGTGTGCAAGATTGCAAGGATAATCGAACATATTCGACAGATATTCGGCACCGAATACCGAATCGAATTCGAATCGAACACTGCCGTCTAATCGAATATCATTTCGAATACCGAATATTTGCAGGGCCCTTAAACAAAGGGGTCAATTGGAGCTTTTGTTACGTTAATTTTTTTCTTCTGTGCTCGGACCCTCTCGGAGTTAGCCGTGCTTCGTTGAATGACCTCTGAAAATTCGCCTTAAAAATAATCTCGTTGTCACTGAATATAGATCGACATATGATCAATCAAGACTGGGTTGAGTTTCAATATTTGCGCTGATTACGTATCGGTTAACCAATTTTGTTCGATACTTATATTGCATATTAATCTACAGAAGAATGTGATAAAGTGATTTTTAATGACGCTTTATCTGTGCTGAACGCTGAGTTAATAGAAACTGAGTATTTATCATTCACTGACTGCGACCAGAATATTAAAACCTGCTGCTAAAAGTACTCTTACGACATGTTATCAAATAATGATCAAAATAGGTGAGTGCAATCAAATAATACAGACGTATTCATTTTAAGGCAGGTCCCAGTTAAATAACTTTGTGATCAGATGGCCAGCACAGATAACCGTAAACGAGGAAAGGTGCGACAAGTGCGAACGCTCTTTCCCAACAAAATTGGAGTTCCACGTTAGGGACTATCTCCCTTTTGTAATTTGAAGATAAAACGGAACGATCTCACTTGCCCCGAAACATCGTACGCCTCAGCTACAGAGAGTGGGGTGTATCGGAGTTAGTTGTTTTAACCCCTGACTACTGATGGTATATTCGATACCAGCTCAGAGGGGGCGCGGTGGCTCAGTAGGTAGAGGTGTAGGCTGCCAGCCGAGAGGTCCTCGGTTCGAATCCCACCTGCGGCAACCGCATTGTGTTCTTGGGCAAGACACTTCACTCGCATTGCCCATGTGGGGGCACGGTGACGCTGTGCACTAAGGCGTACTGCATGTCGATGGCGCACCTGTCTTCAACCAATTCTAACCCTGCTTGTGTGGAGTTAGTATGTTGGGGAGCTGACAGTTGCTCGCCGTTGTTCGGTGGTTCTCTCCGGGTACTCCGGCTTCCTCCACCCGTAAAACTGTCGTGGTCATGATTAGCCATTGTGCAGAAATATGTGACCTTAAACACCAATAAATAAATAAATACCAGCTCAGAGTCATCAGCTGGTGGAGTCAATAAACATTACTTGGTGGAAGATCAATCAATATTTTTAATGTGCAGCCCTAAGGCTGCACATTGAAAATATTGATTGGTCTACCATACAAATTCGTTGAGCAATTATCTACTTCATATATTCGGCCCATATCACGATCCTGGACTGGAAAAGCTCAAATGCTCAAAGTATTGCAGTTGGAACCGAGTGGCGCTGTCAACAAACAGATTATTGTATCGAGGAATGAAAGTTTTCAGGGATTTCCCCGAATTTAGAGATTTTCCACAAAAGTTCTGTACATTCAGGGAGTTTAATTTTCGATGAGAACTGGCTGCACTCAACAGTTTCAGAGTTTTGTTTTCTCTTAGCACATTTGCATCCCTGCACATATGAAAAGCACTCCACTGTGGGGAATCTTGAGGTCTCCCAGAATTTTTAGGCGCTAAGCAAGAGCCTTTGGCGCTTGATAAATGATTTTCAGGGATATGCGTCTCAAGGCACTTATTTTTTTCCACCTAAAATACACGGAGGGTGGATAATCGCTTAAAGGGTGTGAGCTTTTGGCCAAGCTAATAACTTCCATTTCGTAGATAAACGCGATACGTATAAGCTAACTTTCATTTAACCCTTTAACAACCAGGTCCGTAACAATGTATGCATATTAGGGAGGAGGCACGTGGATCATTTGGGTGGAGGGGGTAGGCATTGGTATGCCGCCGGCATATCACAATACTCGAAGTCTTGAGTTTGGGTAAGGTATAGTGGTGGTGCCTCTCACATTGGTGGACGGAGTGGGGGAAAGAGTGTTGTTTTATTTCTAAAACGCCAGTTTAAGCATGTTTACCAAGATTTTACAGGCCTGGGTCTGCCCAGGAGAAATTTAAATATGGGCGTAGCGAGGATTTCCTATTGGGGTGAGGGCATAATTTTTAGGGGGAGCCTGGTCGATATATGCCACTGATATATCCGAAGGCCATAGGCCTGAGGTTGAGTGGATATTGGCTTTCCATTGGTGAGGGTTCGGGGGCCCCCAGCAATGGGAGGGCCATACCCACCCCACCTCAGGCCTACGGTATTCCCTTCCCATTGGTGGTGTGTGGGGCTCTCCCGAGACAATTTTGAATATTTTATGTCCTGAGAGTGAATATGGGACTATCTGGTGCTTTAATTTTCCCATTTTGAGGGGGGCACTGTAATTTTTAGGGAGGAGGACATCCCCCTAGGCTCCCCCTAGGCCATTAAATGGCGTTATTTGGAGACATTTTGAGGCTAGAATTGCAATTTAATTATTTGATGCTCTATGCAAATTGTTCTGGATTTTAGGGTGGATTTGGGAGGTCCGGAACCCCAGCCCCCCCCCCCCCCCCCCAACTACGCCATTGTCAACAACACAGCCATAAACGGCCAGATCTATTCACAAAAACTGTCATTCAAAGACTTTTTATTTGCAAGTTTTCTCTGTTATTCGTGTTAGGTAAAGTGTTAATCTACCTCTTGGCTGAACAATACTCCAACGGGTCGATGTTCCAATTCCCAATACTCCGTAGGTCCGATAGTTAGGCGGCCCAATACCCCAAAAGGTTTATATGCAGACGACCTAATACTCCGTAGGTCCGATATTCAAAGGCCTAATACTCCGAAGATCCGATATTTCGACGGCCCAATAATTCGAATATCCAGTACTTCTAAGGTCCGATATTCAGAAGGTGCAATACATTGAAAGCTCGATTTTCCGAAGATTCAGTACTCAGAATTCTAGAAATTGGTGAGCTTGTTGTGTGCTGGTATAGGACGGGGATCCATGTTTGCGCACACCCGGTAGAGTATTTGTGCTGACTGTGATTTACCTAACTAGGATCCTCAGGTCGTTATCCCTCCTCCAGAGGGAGGGGATTGAGCGTGAGTCCTGTTTAGGACTAGACCTGCCTCGAGAAAAGTTTGCAAGATTCTGCGCTCTGAGAGCGAATCTGAGGCATTTGTAGCGTGCGTAGCGCTATATTGGAGAATATTTTGGGGATCTATGTTACCTGAAACTTAGATTTGGCCACACTTGGGGGTCGGAGGGGGGGGGGGAGGGGCGAAATGTTTGACGACCTGAGCCTTCTGATAGACTCTTCCTCATAGTGTCAAACATGTGAATCAAGTCTCGAATCGACAAGGTGTGGACGAGAAGGGGTTAGCGAGCACGTGATGGACATCCGCAACTTCTGCTGTCCAAATTATGAAAATTTTCCTTGAGATTTCAACTTCCCAGCCCTGATCTGATGCTCGGGCTATAATTGCAGATAGGAGATTTCGGACCGAACAATGGGCTCGAGTAATCAAATAATCAAAGTATTTCTCGTTCCCACACGTTAAAATTATAAATTTTAAAATATTGCTCATGCAATGGACATGTCATACAATTATAAATGAGACACAAGAAAGATAAAAGTGATGTATCTGAATTATATATGCTACTCAACAGGCCTGAAAATAAACAGTCTGACATTTGAAGAATGAGGTCCCCAGAGGGTGAATTTGATGATGCTATCCCATACAGTGGGCCAGTTTATCCTCTGAGTACCTCTTTCTGTTTAGCTTTTAAGACCCTGATTCAGAATGAGGTTTACAGAGGGTAAATTTAGTGATGCTACCCTGCTGTGCAGGGTAGCATCACTAAATTCACCCTCTGTGGACCTCAATTTGCAGATGACAGTCTGCTTATTTTCTGGCTGGCTACTCAAAGTTTGCTAAACACCAAGTATATCCAACTACCTGTTTTACGTTTTAGTTGAAATATTGTGATGAAAAATGTATATATTTTTTATTTAATTATATCTTTAATGATTTAAGTACAGAAATTAAGATTTTGTTTGTGTTTGATATTATGTTTTAGCTTTTGATTACGATAACTATGGAAAATGGATATTATTGGTAAAAGAGGAAATTATTCAATTTGCCCAAAAGTTGACGGAGCGAACTGGTATGGGATGAATATCGAGTATTAGACCCATTACTGTTAATTACAGCTTTACAACGCCTTCTCATGCTCCCAGTCAGGTTCCCGCTGGTCCTATGTGGGATGTTATTCCATTCTTGGACCAGCATGTCACCAAGCTCCTGGACACTTCTTGGCTGGACTGGACGGGCTGAAACTGCAAGCTGCAACTCATTCCAGACATGTTCGATTGGACTGAGGTCAGGGGATCTTGCTGACCAGCCCAAACGCTTAATACCCTCCCTCTGTCGGTACTCCCCGACAGCATGGGCAACATGAAGACTGGCATTATCGTCCACCAGAATGAATCTATCACCCACTGCACCTGCATATAATCTGACGTGAACATCCAGGATCTCATCAATATACCGCTGTGTAGTCAATGTACCACGTTCAAGGACACAGAGCTCTGTACGTCCATCCCAGCTGATGCCTCCCCAGACCATGATTGCCCTCCTCCGTAGCGGTCATGCTCAGCAGTGTTGGCTGCATGGAATCGCTCTCCTGGTCTTCTCCATACCCTAGAATGCCTATCTGTGAGGTCAGGCAGTACCTTGACTCATCTGTAAAAAGGACAGGTCGCCAATCTTCTCTGGTCCATCCAACGTGGTCCATGGCCCATTCATATCGTGCCTGGACGTGGTTCTGGGACAGCGGAATGCTAATAGATGGTCTTCTCCATTGGAGACCACCTTCGTCAAACCTTTCCCGGATAGTCTGCGTCGAAACATTTACCCCGGATCCATTCTGAAGATTACTGCGAAGCTGGATTGCTGGGGCAAAGAGGTTCCTACGGGCCTGACTGATCAAACACCGGTCTTCAGCTGCAGATATTGCCCTGTCTCTGTCACCACCATGCCGTCTTACTGGTGCGCCATACTGCCGAAATCTTGCCCAGGCTCTGTGATCAGCGTATGGTGCACACCAAGGGCTTCACCAACCTGACGAAGGGTTGCTCCTTGCTCCACCATCCCTACAGCCCGCCACGTTTCTGCTTCTGACAGATGTCTTTTTACATTTGCATTTGCCATATTCAATCATTAAATCACAAGGGCTTGTGTTGAAATGAAGATTGAATGCCATACACATGTCATGTGCATGTAGACAGTACACGAAAACACCATGGACATCAAGAGGTACATGCTTTCCATGACTGTCACGAAAAGTCTGCCTGTCGAGAGAGCTAATGTAAACACTGGGGACCACCTCAAAACATTCCTCAATCATATCCACCAAAAATATCGCAAAATATGTCACAAGCTAATTTTCACAATGATGTGTCAAATATTTGGTGCTAAGCAAACTTTGAGTAGTATATTTCTTAGGCACATCGTATATCGATTTTGATTTTGCAAAATGATGGAAATCTGAAGTTGAATTTGTCCAGAATTAAATAATAAAAAAGTGTTAATAGAAACCAAATAATCCTGCCTACGTATATTCGCAAAAAACTGAAAGTTCTTTGTTAACAAAACGTGAATATAATCTGTGGTATACAAAAACAGTACATATATCCTGTTGTGGGGATTCCTTATAACAATAAAAAAAAACAAAGCTAGGTCCATTTTAACTGGTAGAGTGCCAGAAGCCCATATTTCTGCTTTTTTCGGAAGTAGGGCTGCAACGATACGTCGCACTCACGATACAATATGTATCGCGGTTTTTTTCACGATACGATTTTTTCACGATACATTACATGCTGTACATTGAGAGTGAATTTATCAGTAATAAAAAGCCCACAAACTGCACAGAGTCCAACTTTCATTTGGCCAGTAAAATCCAATTTCTTTTTTAGGGCTTGAGAAAGACGAGCAGGTTTCAGCCAATGGACCTCTGGGAGTCTGGGTTCAACTCAGAGGTGAGAGGTCTATTGCCTCAAACTATGCTTATAATATAGACAGAGTTCATATTTTACTGAAATACAAATGAACAAGTGGAATCACATCAGTCTAAAATTCTATCAGTATAGCTATAATTCACTTTCAACGTGATATTTACGTTCCCAGCGTAATCCCCTTCTGAAGGGGATTACGCTGGGAACGTAAATATCACGTTGAAAGTGAATTTTAGCTATTCTGATAGAATTTCAGACCCCTGTGATGGAATTATAAGTTGAAAAAGCACAAAATAGACTTGTTGGGCCTGAAAATGCAACTTCTGGCTACATCATGCCAACCTTCTGGAAGTGCATCGTTTGTATCGTGATACACATGAAACGATACGATATGCGTATCGTGTACAAATGTATTGCGATGCATTGAAATCGCGATGAATCGTTGCAGCCCCATTCGGAAGTGCAGGTACCACAGCTTGAAGGCTCGTACTCAGTCAATGAGCTTTGTATTATCTTTGAAATGATGTTATTTAGTCTGTAATGGTTTGCCTTATTACAATTTATGGGAGAGTGCCTGTAGTGCCTGTAAATTACAGTACGTGGAGAGTGCATTGTAACTAAATCACCTGCGGAGTGGAGTTATTACCCAAACGATAACTTTGAAATTTTATACATATGGACAAAAAACACAAGCAATGTTTCAGCCAATAGACCTCCGGGTTTAACCCGGAGGTCCATTGGTTGAAACTTTGCCTGTGCTTGTAATGCTTTGCAACAAATTTGCAATTATTGCTTGGGTGGAATGTCCACTCTGCGAGTGATTTAGTGATAATACACTCTCCACGTACTGTATACGAAGGCAAAGACATGTGTACAAGATTTGATGACCAAAACTATTTTAGCACTTTACCAGTTAAGTAATCAAATTATTTATTTATTTATTTATTTATTTATTTATTTATTTATTTATTTATTTATTTATTTTTGTCATATATAATTGGTGCTTAGCAAACTTTGAGGAGTATATTTATTCACTGTATCTCTTTTTTGAAGGCCCACCAGGATGGAGTAAAGCGTTTCCAAAATGTGGCGGAACCAGACAGTCTCCAATTAACATCGATACACGCCATGTTGAATACAACTCTCGCCTCTCGAACTTTGAATTCCATGGTTGGGATCACATACAATCCATCAATAGCATGAAGATTAAAAACAACGGACATACAGGTAATATAATTTATTTACTAAATATGCTCTTCTTTCCCGGAATTATTGCCTATTATCAAGCTCGGCTGATATGACATCAAAGCCGGCTGATATGGCGCCGATTTCGGCCGATATGAACCATGCTAGAGTTGTCCCTTTTGATTAGTTTCTAGGCGCAGCCTATTTGTTTACATGGAAATCGTTCACCATTGTTCGCCGGACGCAGTCGTTACAGGGCGTTATGGGGTTGTTTGAAGGTGAGTTTTTATATAATGGAGAATTAATTATGACAATATATAAAGGGTATCTGCGCTGTTTTTGTGAATATCGGGTATTATCTCATGAGCGTGGACCTGAAAGCTTTATCATACTTTGAGGTCCACACGAATGAGATAATTCCCGATATTCACTGAAACAGCTTAGATTTTCTTTTCATGCTACGTGACATTTTAAAGAGCAATATTCAGCCCAATTCGACTGCAAACAGTATCAAAATAATAGCAAAAAGCCGCTGACTTTCAAGGTGGCGTCATGCGTCGAAGCGTTACGTCATTTAGAAAGCTACTGAAAAAATTCGTCGTGTGGACCTAAAAATATTATTTTTCACTCGCACAAGCGCTCGTGAAAAATAAAACTTTCAGGTTCACACTCATGAGACTCATGAACATCATACACAAACATAGAGCAGAACTAAGTACACGAAATCGGGGTTTCATAGTTCTTAAACCTCTGTACAGAGTGCCAAAATCCAAAAAATTTAAGCGGCAATTTTTTTCCCACGATGCAACTAGGATTTTAACCAATTCAGTCTTGTTTGACAGAGCTCAATGAGTTCTGTCAAACATGACTGAATTGGTTCAATTTCTAGATGCGTGATGTGAAAAAATTGCGGGTAGAATTTTGATTTTTTGACATTAGGGTGCAGGGGATTAAATAGCACAGGTAAAAAAATGCGTCAGTAAACTCCTCTGGTGAAATTACACAAACAGGTTAGTTGTGAAAGTCAGACCTCTGTAATGAAAATACTTAACAATCCAACAAAACCTACACCCATAATCAACAAAGAGACGACCTCATCTATCGCCACACAACGACTTGACTAAATAACTGCAATTCGTAGAATTTAACCAGTTTCAAGAAGCATTGTCCCACCGGCACAAGAATGACACCCACAGAACTATATAGTTAGCAACCAATGACGTGACTTTATTACGTAACGTTTTCACATCTTTTCCAGTTCGAAGAACTGGAAAAGTGCGAGAACGTTACATCACCATATAGACTTTAAAAGGTTTAAACTTTGTTAAACTTTGTTTACACGTGCTGTGAACTTCACGTTGAATATTTCTATAGCACATACGGGTCTACCTTCTAAGAGTGGCGTGGAACTGGACTTATGCAGTGGCGGACAGTCATAGACTGCCTTCTGTGGTCAGGTTACGTAGCACTCTATCCCCATGCATCGCTAAGTATTTTTTATTTTATTTTATTTTAGGTGCTGGGGGGGGGGGGGGGGGGGGTCATTAGTCGCGGAGTTTGAAGTGCAATAGAAGGTTCCTTTTGGTACTTTTTACATTTCCCCGTAAGAGACCATTCATGTCTCCACACCCTGCTGGTGGGAGTGATGCACCAGTGTTTCATTTCAGTCAAAACAAGGCGAGTAAGAAATAAATGTAGCCGCAAAAATTAAGCCGTTCCCTAGGTATACGTGCATGCGTTTGAGATCACGTAGGCAAAGACAGAAAGTAGAAATAATCCGCGAACGATTGTTTAGGTTACGTCTAGGTTACTTTAATTGTAAAACACGCGAACGAACTACAGGTTACGACAAAGTAACACAACATAAATTTATCAAATTACTAACCTCGCATGTTCTACTGGAAAGACTTGACAATCTTTCAGTGCTTTCTCGACTCAAAGGTTGAGCATTGCATCCACATATGAATCGAACGGATGCTGTTTCCATTTTAAAGAATTTCCATCAAAATAAATAGCAGCAACTAACGTGTGATCTCGCTTCGGCGAGATCGCGAGTTAGTTGTTATTTATTTTGGGCGAAAATTCCGTCTGGACGTAAAAGAGCATGACTGGAGTGGTAAAAACAGAGAAGGGGATAAGCATCACAACACCCCTTTCCTAGGGGTTACCACCATGCTATATGCCATAACTTGCCAACGGGTTTCGATATAAGGCCTTTATTTCCAGATCTGAGTTCGTGAATCGGATCAAAATTTTGCATTCAGTTCAAGGCAGAAACATCGTTTGTTCTTTTACGAGTAGCCTCTAAAAGACTATGCATCACCTCAGACCTACATGTTCCCGCACTCCTGAAATATCAGTAATATATGATATATCTAATAAATTCTACCCCACAACCAAGATCCACCTGGACTCTAAGCCCACATCCCTGACTAAAATAGTCCGGAAAATCGGCATTCCAAAAGGTTATCTCCCTTGAAGTTCAATTAAGAAGCAAGTAATTGTTGACAAAAAAATACCTATAACATCGGTAGAAAATAAAGCCAAGATCCTTTTGTAACTTTGATAAACGAAAACAACAGACAGCTCCTTGAGCTGTCTGTTGTTGTCGTTTATTAAACTTTACAAAAGGGACCCGGGGCGCGGTGGCGTTGCGATAACCGGTTCTCGTCAGATCACCGAAGTTAAGCAACGTCGAGCCCGGTTAATCCTCGGATGGGTGACCGTCTCGGACTCCCGCGTTGTGTACTTGGGCAACGCACTTAACCCCGATTGTCTACATGATGGGCACGATGACGCCGTGTACTAAGGCGTACTGCACGTCGATGGTGCGCATGTCTTCAACCAATCTAACCATGCCTGTGCTGCAGTGCGGAGGTACGATGTTGGGGAGCTGGCAGCTGCTCGTCGTTGCTCGATGGTTCTCTCCGTGTACTCCGCCTTCCTTCACCCGCAAAACTGCCACTGTCATGATTAGCCATTGTGCATAAGTATGTGGCCTTAGAAACACCAGTAAATAACAATAACAAAAGGGAACTGGGCTTTTTAATGCAAGCTAATTAGAAGCAACTACTTCACAGATGATCATCGTTAAGAATATCTAACCGCATCACACCTACCAACAATAAAAGTCCACTTTAGATCTTCATTTAGCGAATGTGTTTTTACAGTAATTTGAATGTTTCCGTTTTTCCCAGGATTTTTTTAAAGCAAATTTCACTTTCTGAACGTTTATATTAATGGAAAGGATAGTGTATGTATTATATGTCACTCTGCGCACACTGTTATTTATTATTATTATTTATTGGTGTTTAAGGTCACGTACTTATGTACAATGGCTAATCGTGACCGTGACAGTTTTACGGGTGGAGGAAGCCGGAGTACCCGGAGAGAACCGCCGAGCAACGACGAGCAGCTGTGAGCTCTTCAAAATCGCAACTCTGAACTCTGCACTGCGGCACAGGCAGGATTAGATTGGTTGAAGACTTGCGCACACCATCGACGTGCAGTACGCCTTAGTAGTCAGCGTCATCGTGTCCCAATGTAGGCAATCGGGGTTAAGTGGCGCACACTGTTGGATTTTATAAACATAAACAGGTTACAGCACATCAAAAGAATGTGAAAACGTCATTTTGTTTATTTTTCAAAGGGCTTTCAATAGAGAATAATAAATAGTCAATCATTCAAACTGATAACTGATTGGGGAAAAATTGTAAACAGCCAGCTTCTGTGTATTTTTACTCTACTCTTCAGACAAATGTCTGAAATTTATGAAATTTATTTATTGTTGTTTAAGGTCACATACTTATGCCCAATGGCTAATCGTGACCGTGACAGTTTACAGGTGGAGGAAACCGGAGTACCAGTAGAGAGCCACCGAGCATCGACGAGCAACTGTCAGCTCCTCAACATTCTAACTCTGTTCAAGCTCCGCTCAACCATGGTTATAGCGGTTGAAGAAATGTGCCCCATCGACGTTCAGTACGCCTTAGTACACGGCGTCATCCTGCCCCTATGTAGGCAACCGGGATAAAGTGCCTTGTCCAAGAACACAACGCGGGTCGTCCCGGACGGGGATCGAACTCGGGACCTCTATTATGAATGATGCGCTCATCGATGATACAAATTTGAAAACATTTCAAAATTTCAACCTTTATATGAGATTCCCATACTTTTAGTGTTAATTTTACTGACAGCTTTAGGACAATTAAGGAAAGCTAACTGCTCCCTGTAAATCTCTTCCATTGACGAAAATTGTCAGCCATGTAAAGGGCTGGGGCGTAGAAATTATTAGACATTGCCTTCTAGTGATATTTTAGGAGCACGAGAAATAATGAATCTGAGTTGCAAATAAGGTGCTCGAGCGCACGCAACTTTAGCCAACTATAGCTCTATGTACGCCTGTATGCGAGGAAGTTTAATGGGAGTTATGACATACTTAAAACTCTGTTATCTGATTAATTGTTGGAAAGGGCTCTCTGAGCCCTTTCCAACAATAAATCATATAGTAGGTGCGATCTGCGCTTACCAGAACGTACAGGGTATCATCATAAAATAGGTGACAATAGTCGCTTTCGGCAGCGTAAGTTTTAACCCTGAAATATTACAGTCTCTCAATCTAAACCCCAGGTCAACTATAGCACTTGCCCGGGACGACCCGCGTTGTGTCCTTGGGCAAGGCACTTTATCCCGGTTGCCTACAAGGGGGCACGATGACGCCGTGTACTAAGGCGTACTGCACGTCGATGGTGCACATGTCTTCAATCGCTGTAACCCTGCTTGAGCGGTGCTTGAACAGAGTTAGAATGTTGAGGAGCTGACAGTTGCTCGTCGTTGCTCGGTGGTTCTCTCCGGGTACTCCAGCTTCCTCCACCCGTAAAACTGTCGCGGTCATGATTAGCCATTGTGCATAAGTATGTGACCTTAAACATCAATAAATAAATAAATAAATAATTATAGCACTTAGAGTTTTGTCAGCTATTACGGAGGTATACGAGGGGTTGGGGATTCTTTCTCCCCTTGGTGTAAGTCCTGGGCTTAGGTTACCCCTCCATCTTAACTGGAGACTTAGTTCCTCTGTCGGGCAATTTTTGGCGCCGTTAAATCGACTGCCATGGTGGGCTTTTAATTTGATATTAAATAACATCTAAAAATTTATTTTTAACCCGCAGTTATTCAAAGGTTAACTCATGAAAGTCATTTCAAATTTAAATCAGGAAAGGAAACTTGAAGTTCATATTGTTGTATTTACAAGATTCCATGCGAATTGGACTTATATGGATAGTAAACGTCATTATACTGTCACCGAAGGGACGACAAACCCGACAGATTGCTATACATATTAATGAAGATGCTAATGGCTGGCATCTAAAAACAATGAAGCCCTTTACTGTGTTCATATTGGGGGATTGTAAAAGCATATGTGACCAACCCTCTGACAATATAAATGTACAGATCCAAGTAATGCTCTATGGAACGCTGACAGTGCAGTGGGGCGGGGAGAGGGAGATGATATGATTGGGGTGTCAACCGTGTTATTGTTGTGAGAATGCGAGGGTTCTATTTCAGAAAACTCTTTAACTTTACACCCCCGACGGAACCCTCTCGCAGCCATTGGTTAATGTAAAGGTCCAATACGTGTAACAATATATAAATTTTCAGTTTGTGTTACAATATGGCATGTTTTTACTTTTCTGAAGTAAAAAATTAGCAAATCTCTCCTCCTATTTATTTATTTATTTATTTATTTATTAGTGTTTAATGTCACATACTTATGCACAATGGCTAATCATGACCGTGACAGTTTTACGGTTGGAGGAAGCCGGAGTACCCCGAGAGAACCACCGAGCAATGACGAGCAACTGTCAGCTCCCCAACATCGTAACTCCGCACAGCGGCACAGGCAGGGTTAGATTGGTTGAAGACATGCGCACCATCGACGTGCAGTTCGGCTTAGTACACAGCGTCACCGTGCCTCCATGTGGACAATGGGGGTTAAGTGCCTTGCCCAAGGACACAACGCGGGAGTCCGAATCGATCGCTCAGACGGTCACCCATCCGAGGACTAACCGGGCTCGACGTTGCTAAACTTCGGTGATCTGACGAGAACCGGTTACCGCAACACCACCGCGCCCTCATCTCTCCTCCTAGACTTCTACAGTACGCGGAGAGTGTATTATCACTAAATCACCCGCAGAATGGATATTCCACCCAAGCAATAATTGCAAATTTGTTGCAAAGCATTACAAACACAGGCAAAGTTTCAACCAATGGACCTCCGGGTTAAACCCGGAGGTCCACTGGCTGAAACATTGCTTGTGTTTTTTGTCCATATGTATATAATTTGAAAGTTATAGTTTGGGTGATAACTCCACTCCGCAGGTGATTTAGTTACAATCCACTCTCCACGTACTGTATATTAATTGAAAGGATGGTGCCTGTATTATATGTCACGATGCGCACACTGATGATTTAATAAACATAAAAACGTTACTAACATCAAAAGATTTTGAAAACGCCGTTTTCTTATTTTACAATGGGTTTCAACGGAGAATGATAGTCAAACGTTTAAAATCATTAGGGAAAAAATTGAAAAAAAATATAGCTTCTGTATTTTTATACTGCCCTATAGGACAATGCCTGAAGTTTGTGAAGTGATGCGCATATCGATGATAGAAATTCGATAACATTTTGAAATGTCAATGTTTATGATTATATGAAATTCCAACACCCTTAGTGTTTAATTTGACAATATGGGGAAATTAAGGGCAGCTAACTCTCCTGTAAATCCCCCTCCCCCAAGTGATTAAAATTGTCAGTCATGGTCTCTCTGCCCGTTTGTCTGTTGTCTGTCTGTAATAAGCGAGAGACTGGAGAGAGAGAGAGAGAGAGAGAGAGAGAGAGAGAGAGAGAGAGAGAGAGAGAGAGAGAGAGACAGAGACAGAGACAGAGACAGAGACAGACAGAGACAGAGACAGAGACACAGAGAGAGACAAAGACACAGAGAGAGACAAAGATACTGAGAGAGACAGAGAGACAGAGAGACACACAGAGAGACACAGAGAGACATACAGACAGAGAGACAGAGAGAGTATGTGTTCGTAACTTCAGCCAAAGTGCTCTCCATCACTAAATTTTTAACGATGTGATGAGATATAATGCCATATCGCTTTTTCAGTTAAAACCGAATAATATTTGTGATGTTAACCAAAACATTTTTGTTGCAGTTCAAGTTGATGTTGATGGGGACCTTTGGATAGAAGGAGCTGACTTAGTGGGCCGATACAAGACAGCACAGTTTCATTTCCATTGGGGTTCTGACGAAAATAAAGGAAGCGAACACACTCTCAACGGAATGTCATATGCTATGGAGGTAAGGTCTACTAATGTTCTGTCCTAACCATGAATTAACTCCGTGTCATTCCTGAAGTTTCAACAATTCGAAATGAGGGACGTGGCTAGAGATTTAAGGTTGGGGGTGGGGGGGGGTGGGGGTGTAGGGTAGTGAATTTACAACTAGGTGGAGGAACCGGGAGGGGAAACCCGAAAATGAAGCAATGAAAGGGAGCATAAAATTGATGCTAGTAACTAAAATACCAACACATTTATGATACAATTATCAGGTTATTATTATTTGGTATTATTCTGTGAATTGAGCATGTGTTAAACAAGTGCTCAAGCTTAGAACTTTGAACAATTCACTCTCTCCTAACATTAAATCAGATCTTATGCAGAAACGATCAAGTTTCAATGTTTCATCATTTTGTAACCGTGAATGATGGAATTAACTCAGGATAACCATTTTATATGATGTGATTTTCTTGAAGTGCATTGCGAGGAAGCTCGATATTGCGTACACTGTAATTGTAAGTAGTAACTGTTGGAATTTTTGCCGATTTGAAAACGAGTTGGAATTTTGGGAAGTAAAGGAGACATCAGCATCACCAAAGAAGCTCAAAAATCCAGAGATATGCAATTTCCAAATACTCATGACTTGCCCTTCTAATTTCCAACTATAGGAAAATTTGGCCAGGATTGGGAGGGGGGTGCCACACACGCACCCCCCCCCCCTGTCGCCACGTCCCTGTTTGTAATCTATAAAAAGAATCGAGTGCGCTGCCAGGAATTTAGTTGGGAAGGTGTGCTTAGTGGCGATTGTCAATCACCGGACTTGCTAAGGCGGCTAAGGTTCGCCCCGATGAAAAAAAAGTGTTGAAATAGGAGCATCAAAAGGAGCTCTGTTTTTACATCTGGGAAATTTAGGATATAAAATGTAAGCATATTTTTCTGTAATAAATGAAGTGGGTGACCCATAGGGTCGGGTGCTCATAAGGAACATACATCTGAAAAATGTAACATTTCGTTATTGTTGCACATGTCACGTTTTATAAAGATTTTCTGCTACTTCAGTAGTTTTGCTCTATTGTGTATGAAATATTATACACAAAATAGATCGATAAAGTTGATGGGTACATTTTATTTTCCATTTTAAAGAATTTCCACCAAAATAAATAGCAGCAACTAACGTGCGATCTCGCTTCGGCGAGATCGCGCGTTAGTTGTTGATATTTATTTACAAATATATGTAATTCTATTAATGTGTGACTCTGGTGGAAATTAAACAATGATAGGCTCCGTGGAACATTATAAGTTACTCTGTTTGTTGACAGGGTCATGGTCTCACGTTCCCTGCATGATATATTCAACCGAGGCGTTAGCCGGGGTTGAATATATGTTTCATGCAGGGAGCGTGAGACCATGTCCCCTGTTAACAAACAGAATAACGTATATGTCCCATTCTTACACAAGTAAAATTGAATTGGAAAAAAAAATCTTTTATTTTATTGCAGTCTTAAATAACAAAAAAAAAAAAAAAAACACCGCCGCGATGCTCTCGATTCGTTTCAGTTTATGTTACAGTAAATTAATGAAAAGAGACCTTATAATCTAATCGGTGTGTATTTTACTTTAATTAAATGTATTTGTCTCAGTTGATTTCAAGTGATAAAAGACATTGCGATGAACCGTTGCTCATGGCAACGAGACGCTTTCCTTGACAGTGGACATAAGAATCGCTAACAGTAGACATATGCGCGTGCCCGGCGTCATAGAATAAAATCAAAGAGGCATTAACCAATCACTGCAAGGTATTGCGGTTGGTATCGGGACATAATTATAAGGCCCGCAACGCCAGGACAATGCAAACAGTTTCTATGACCCGGTCCGGTTTTATAGCGGCGACTATAAAAAGTATCAAATTTGTGCCTAGGCGTTTCACAGAAGCTGCATGCAAACGCGACCATGTTATTTATTATTCATTGATGTTTAAGGTCAAACTTTCTGCACAATGTCTAATCATGACCACGGCAGTTTTACGGGTGGAGGAAGCTGGAGTACCCGGAGAGAACCACCGAGCAACGACAAGCAACTGTCAGCTTCCCAACACACTAACTCCACACAAGCAGGGTTAGCATTGGTTGAAGACAAGTGCACCATCGACGTGCAGTACTCCTTAGTAAACGGCGTCATCGTGCTCCCATGCAGGCAACCGGGATAAAGTGCTTTGCCCAAGGACACGACGCGGGTCGTCCCGGACGGGGATCGAACTCGAGAGCTCTAGCGTAGAAGTCCAACAGTCTACCACTGAGCCACCGCGCTCCCCAAAGTGTAAGTGATCCGAAATATCTGATAGAAGAATAGAACTAGGTGTGAACGCATATCATTACAAAATTGATGCTCCACTTGAAGGATTATCTCCTATCTGTGATTTTAAAATTCTGATAAAATGGGGCGACCTCACTTACACCGATACACAGAGAGTACGAGGTATTGGGGGCAAGTTGTTTTAAAAGGTTCTCGTTTGCATGTAGTTTCTGTAAAATCGTCCCCTGTGTTCCAATGTGTTCTATGTGCCTACACTGCAAAAAATATATATAGGTTCTGTTTAGAACCAAAACTGGTTCTAATCTTGTCCCTGAGATGGAACCAGTTCTATTTAAACAGTATTTATTTCAAATCAAATAAATTTACCAAGATTAGCATTCAATTTTAACAGAATATTACATGAACTGAAGTAGATTCGGCACTAAACTTGGGGCTTATTCAACGCAATCGCCAAACATTTTGAAACAAAGGAGATATGAACAGTTGGCATTTCGAACCAGTTTTGGTTCTGTATAGAACCAAAACTGGTTCGATATGCTAACTGTTCATATCTCCTTTGCTTAATAATGATTTGAGACAACCTTGTATGAACTCTAAACTTACGGCTGAAACTCCCTCAATTTATGTTTAATTCTGTTAATATTTAATGTTAATCTTTATAAATTTATTTGATTTGAAATAAATACTGTTTATAAGGAAATGGTTCCATCTCAGGGACACGTTCAGAACCAGTTTTGGTTCTAAAGAGAACCTATATTTTTTGCAGTGTACTGGCACACAGAACACATCGGAACTCAGGGGACGAAATGCTTACGCACTACTTCGATACTTGAAATGAGTAGAAAATTCTGCAAACCTTCATGTTTCAAATTCAATGAAAAACGAGTTGATTTTTTTCCCCAACTTGATACGAATAGGCTGTTATTTATTATTTAATTAATATTTGTTGTGGTAATTTGGAACAAATGGAGGAAAATCTGATTTACGTCTTCATAAGAAAGTTTTGAAAAGAATTTGCATTTGATGAAATATTTTAATAGCGCAGGTGGGGATCGCGGTGGCTCAGTGGTTACGGCATTAAACTACAAACCCGGAGGTCCACGATTCGATCCCCTCCGGGGTTAACTGCGCTAAAGTATTGGGCAAGACACTAAATCACATGGGGGTATGAATTCCCACTTTCTGAGGGAATTTGGTCTCCCCTATCCCTCCACCTCAATAAGAGAAATCTATATATACCACTGAAAGTGAAGTATAGAACTACCGCCACCATCACCACCACCACCGCCACCCTCTTCAGAAACTTGTTAAGCCATGAATTATTTTATCCTCCACGTCCGAAACCAAGTATGGGCCCCGTGGGACCCCCCTCCCCCTTGCCCCCCCCTCTCCACCACGCCGAGGAAGGTAAAAACGTGGGTAGAGCTTCCACTAGCGTCTGTGTGTGTGTGTGGAGGAGGGGAGTAGCATATGTGTGTTGTGTTTGCGCTTCAGATAAAAGTCAATCGTTAATTGCCAAACTTGATGAATGTTTGGTACTTGGTACAACCTGAACACCCATTTTTTGGGAGGTCGAAGGTCAGGGTCACAGGGTTACATAATTCAGGATATGCATATTCGCCCCCCCCCCCCCCCCACGCCAAGGAAGGTAAAAACGTGGGTAGATCTTCCACTAGCGTCTTTGTGTGTTAGTGGAGGAGGGGAGTAGCATATGTGTGTTGTGTTTGCGCTTCAGATAAAAGTCAATCTTTAATTGCCAAACTTGGTGAATGTTTGGTACTTGGTACAACCTGAACATCCATTCTTTTGGGAGGTCGAAGGTCAGGGTTACAGGGTTACAGAATTCAGGATATGCATATTTGGGGCGTGGGGGTATATGCATCTTGATTGAATGCTCTTTAGTTCTCATTTTGTATATCAAGGGACGTTCCCAGTTTTAAAAAAAAATCCATAAAACGGTTACTGATGGCTGCACTAAGTTTTTCCCATTTAATCACAACCCTTAATTGAGGAAGTTCACAGAGAGCAAATTAGACGATGTTTGTATATGTATATGACATTTAGTCATATGAAGTAACATGACCCGCAAAACAGTTTACTTGCGTAACGAAGTAGAATTTACAAACATAATTAGGAAAAAAACTAATGATGTGTGATGGTGTTTATGAACAGACGGAGATGCTCAGTTTGAATCCTAATTAATTTCCAAATGGCACGCGTCGAAGCTTTGCATTTGTAATTTCTGTCGTAATTTTTTAATTGCAACCTCCACCGACTCTCTCTGAAGAATATTTGGAAAAATGGCAAAGGTGAAATCTTATCGACTTTCATTGACAGCGCGCTAATTGTTTTAGCATAGTGTACGGCGATACGAGTACAGCAGTCCTTCAGAACTCTAAATGTCCTGAATAATTCGGAGTTCGTTCATTAGCACTTTTGATAGCCAAGTTCACGTCGAGTCGGACAGTTTTACGGGTGTGGGAAACCGGATTACGCGGAGAGAACACACTAAAAACTAAAGTGTTAAAACTGACACTTTCAAGGTGTTAAACCCATTCTAACTCTTAGGGTTTGATTTTAACACTCAAAGTGCAATGTTTTAAGCACTTAGACATTACAATCGTCAGACATCTGAAACTTGAATGGATGGCACATCCCATGTGTCTAGCATTGGTGGTTCTTCCAGAATCGTCCATAATTTGATTTGCGCTCGGTGGGTACATAATTAAAAGGACACAACGCAGATGACGCGGATCAGGCTCGAGAGTTCGAGCCTGATCCGCGTCATCTGCGTTGTTTCCTTTTAAGTGTCTCGACATTACACTTGTCAAGTGGTATTATTGTAACACCTGTCAAGTTCTGGGATATCTACACTTGAACAAAGTGCTAGTTCAGCACTTAGTAAGTGTTAAATGCAGCACTTCAAGTGTAGTTTTTAACACTTTAGTTTTTAGCGTGTGGGTTAAAAATTAAACCAATTCATCTGGATTGAGTGAATATGAACCCGATTGGGTTCATATACACTCATCCCAGATGATTTGGGTTGATTTCTTACCCAACTATTTTAAGAGTAGACACTTCATCCCCATTGCCCATGTGGGGGAGGGTGACACTGTGTACTAAGGCGTACTGCACGTCGATGGTGCACCTGTCTTCAACCAATGCTAACCCTGCTTGTGTGGAGTTAGTATGTTGGAGAACTGACAGTTGCTCACCGTTGCTCGGTGGTTCTCTCCGGGTACTCCAGCTTCCTCCACCAATAAAACTGTCGAGGTCATGACTAGCCATTGTGCAGAAATATGTGACCTTAAACACCAATAAATAAATAATAATTTTAAAAGTGTAGAACTAGGCAATAACAGTAATCCGCCTTAAACTCCCACAACAAATGGTGTATTAACAATCAACATGCATCACTGACTCCCGCTTGGAAAACAATAGAAGCCGGCAAATCAAGAACATTCCTCCCCCTACCCTCGGGCCATTACAGTCGAAACATATGAGCCTTACACCACTCCCCTCCCAGTCGGTCAATATCGCGACGCCACTGTACACATTATAGCTACATTTTGAATAGGATATTTCTTTTCT
The DNA here is from genome assembly GCA_031216915.1 of Pictodentalium vernedei. NCBI lineage: Eukaryota > Metazoa > Mollusca > Scaphopoda > Dentaliida > Dentaliidae > Pictodentalium > Pictodentalium vernedei. The sequence continues at coordinate 49,104 of JAUFNR010000092.1, forward strand.
TGAAATTTTCCATTTGCGAAAATTTTATTCAACCAAGGACATTAGAACGTTGGTGCAGTGCTTGCAGACCGGAACTGTTTATTAAGAACATGGTTGTTCTTGTAGTTGTTTGAAAAATATTACATCGCCGTATTTTCTGAAGATTTATGAAGGTTACTTTGATGTTAATAATGATAAGTGAACAGGAAATATGAAACAAAGATTCGATAATTTTCATCGTATGGTGCTTGACGAGGTCTGTTGTTCTTTTAACCACCTCCGCGTGACATTTGAAGCACATTCCATTGCAATATTGCACGTGTTTACAATACACAAATATTCTATTCCAGAGAGGAGAGACATCTGTATTCAATACCATCACTTCCTGCATAGTTGTTTGAACTGCAACTTTGCCCTTTTCTTTCAGTTTCTGACCAGCAAACTCGGTATATACACACTGATTGAAAAGAACACCTTAACCATTTACCCAACGCACGCTATATCAAAATTGTTAGTTTTTTTTAAAATTTAAAAAAAACCCATCCAAACAAAAGCATATCTTGTGACCCCATTGGAACGAGCTCAACGAGCTCGTTCCAATGAGTGGTCACGTGATATAGTTTTGTTGCATTGGTTTGAATTTTGTTTTAACTGTTCAATATATATATATCAGATCTCGCTGATTTCCATGTAGTGCAGTACAGTATGTGGAGAGTGGATTGTAATTAAATCACCCGCGGAGTGGAGTTATCACCCAAGCTATAACTTTCAAATTTTGTACATATCGACATAAAACACAAGCAATGTTTCAGTCAATGGACCTCCGGGTTTAACCCGGAGGTCCATTGGCTGAGACTTTGCTGGTTCTGGTTATGATTTGCAACAAATTTGCAATTATTGCTCGGGTGGAATCTCCACTCTGTGGGTGATTTAGTTATAATACACTCTCCACGTACTGTATGTGGACTTAAAAGATGAAATTATATGATGAATTATTGAAAAATTGAGTATTCCGTGTGTTTAGCATTCCCTTTTTAGGGTTATTTAATATTATTTATTGATTGGTGTTTAAGGTCATATATTTCTGCACAATGGCTAACCAGGACCGTGACAGTTTTATGGGTGGAGGAAGCCGGAGTACCCGGAGAGAACCACCGAGCAACGGCGAGCAATTGTCAGCTCCCCAACATACCAACTCCACACAAGCAGGGTTAGCATTGGTTGAAGATAGGTGCACCATCGACGTGCAGTACGCCTTAGTACACAGTGTCACCGTGCCCCCACGTGGGCAATGGGGTGAAGTGTCTTGCCAAATGACAAAACGCGGTTGCCGCAGGTGGGATTCGAACCGAGGACCCTCGGCTTGCAGCCTGCACCTCTACGAACTGAGCCACCGCCCCCCCCCCCTTTTAGGGTGTGTCGGTGGCCGAGTGGTGTGCGTGGGTCAGTATAGTTTCGCTAGGCGGTTGGTGCCGAAGGAAACTCTCTCTAGCTATGCATGCTGGGAATTTGAAGAAGAGAGTTCTCTCTCAAAACTCGCCAATTAATTTTCATTATTTTTTCATTTTTTGTCTCTAAAACATAGGTTATGACCCCTCATTGGAACGAGCTCATCGAGCTCGTTCCACTAAGGGGTCATAACCTATGTTTTTGATACAAAAAAGTAAAATAATAGTTATTCAAGAATTTTTTTTGCAAGTGTCGTCTGCTTTTCATGTTAGTAAAGGGTTAAATAATATGAAACCCAATATGTATATATCGCCGATGTCAAGCAGGAATTCACCAAGACACTGTCCTAACACCGCGCCACTGGATTGAAAACTGTGAACTATTTTGGAAGGTGGTCTCGACGGGAGATATTCGAGAATTGACAATTACTGAATTGTTGGAATTGTTTTCTGTGTTGATTCGTAATTGTCTACAAGTAGCCGGTATTTTATTGTGATATTTACCCGTGGATCGTTTGCCTTAGCATCCAGATTACTGTTATGGTGGTCTATGGTCCCAGCTTTTAACCCTTCGGGACTTTAATTATCCTGACATTCAAACGTCACTGGGAATTCAGTTTCTTCAACGTTTTTTAAAATGCGACGTCAAACGTCGGAAAGTACAAATAACAGGATATTGTTCACATCAGTGATTATCTGGTTGAGGGCTAGAATATTTTTTGTGGTCTGAATTTGTTATTCAAAACTTGTTTTATTACAAATTGTTGGCGAGTGCTCACAAGCGCTCTCCGATAATTTGTAATAAAACAAATTTATATTAACAAAATATTATTTGTGTTTGACTGAATATGAACTATAAGCAAGGAAAGTGTTGGCTTTTACTCTGGTAAAATTTTTTGAAAGCCCTGATAGTGGCTTCTAGCACTCAACCAGTTAAGAAGTCTTGACAGCAGGATTATATTAGTATTTTAAACTGCGATAACACTTTGCTCAACGGTTGTTACTGAGCATTATTCGGGAGAAAATAGGAATTGAGGTTAAAACTTTAAAAAAATCGAAAAATGATAACAAAAAAAAAAAAAAATGACCACAAAGTACCAACGGTCTGTTTGATTTCGTACGTCGTAAGACGTACACAAGTATCAAAGGGTTAAACAAAGGAATCTCAATTAATTGAAGATCCGTGAAGATGCAACTGCTTGAATTTTATTTATATCGTTCATGCCAAGCAGGAATTCCACCAGGCATAGGCCTAGAACCGCGCCATCATGATTGAAAATTGTAAAGCTTTTTCGGAATGTGGCCTCGACGGGAGTCGATCGTGGGTCTACTGCACCCACCCGCCTAGACATAAATTCTCTGCCGCCATACCAACTGAGCCGACGGCAACCCCCAAAACGGTTACAGTTGACCCTTTACCCAACGTAACGACAAAACCGGCCAGCGCTATTCTCAACAATCGCCAATTAATTTTCACTATTTTTTTCATTTTTTGTCTCAAAAACATATGTTATGACCTCTCGTTGGAACGAGCTCGTCGAGCTCGTTCCAACGATGGGTCATAACCTATGTTTTTGAGACAAAAAATTAAAAAAATTAGTTATTCAAGAATTTTTTTTGCAAGTGTCGTCTGCTTTTCACGTTAGGTAAATGGTTAATTCAATCAATTTGAATTGTTTTATGTGTTGATTCATAATTGTCTACAAGTAGCCGGTATTTTATTGTGAGATATAATATAAAATGTGAAATCCAATAGTATTAACATTGTATATATGTTATAAAGCTTTAGAAACCACCCCGCCGATTGTATACCTTCTTCCGATTGTCCACATGGGGACACGATGACACCGTGTACTAAGGCGTACTGCACGTCGATGATGCACATGTCTTCAACCAATCTAACCCTGCCTGTGCCGCAGTGCGGAGTTACGATGGTGGGGAGCTGACAGCTACTGCTCGTCCTTGCTCGGTGGTTCTCTCCGGGTACTCCGGCTTCCTCAACCCGTAAAACTGTCACGGTCATGATTAGCCATTGTGCATAAGTATGTGACCTTAAACACCAATAAATAAAGAGTATACCTTTTTTGTTTCTTCGTTTGGTGATTATCGATCTAACTCCCTTATTATACCTGATACATCCTCAACCCCCCCCCCCCCCCGCCCCTGGCAGTGGCACATGTAAAATACGCTAGAAACGAACACTCAAAAGTTTCTCAACAGTTCTCGGAAAGTAAAGTCTTTTCCACTAGTGCACCTCTGTGGAGGGCACGCACTGTCACATGTCCCATAGCCTCAACGGCAAGGGGGCAGCTGACCCTGTTTTCGGCGCCCTTGATACACTGAACAATGGTTTGGAACATTAAAATTGATAAGTTGATCCGTTCTATTAATGAGTTAGACCACGTAACACTGTACCGATCATATTGTTTGGCATCTCTGACTTCGACGCTTTTAACCCTTTACCTAACGCAATGGAAAAAACCGGCAAGCGCTATTCACAAAAATTGCCAATTAATTGTCATTATTTTTTCATTTTTTATCTCAAAAACATAGGTTATGACCCCTCTTTTGAACGAGCTCGTTCCAAAAAGGGGTCATAACCTATGTTTTTGAGACAAAAAATGAAAATAATTAGTTATTCAAGAATTTTGTTTGCAAGTGTTTTGTTTGCATGTGATTATAGTATAAATTTTACCAATTGTTTATTTATTTATTTATTATTTATTTATTTATTTATTGGAGTTTAACGACACTTTCGACAGTCAAGGTCACCTCGTGTCGGACAAAATTTATCGGCGGAGGAAGCCAGAGTACACGGAGACAACTACCGAATCACTGCGAGTAACTGTTAGACTCCCCAAGGTACTAATTCCGCGCAAGCAGGGTTAGCATTGGCTGGAGACACGCGCACCATCGACGCGCAGTACACCTTAGTACACAGCATCGCCCTGCCCCCAAGTGGGCAATCGGGATGAAGTGCCTTGCCCAAGGACTTAACCCTTTACCTAACATGAAAAGCAGACGACACTTGCAAAAACAATTCTTGAAAACCTTTTTTTTAAATTTTTTGTCTCAAAAACATAGGTTATGACCCCTCATTGGAACGAGCTCGACGAGCTCGTTCCAACGAGGGTCATAACCTATGTTTTTGAGACAAAAAATGAAAAAAAATAATGAAAATTAATTGGCGATTTTTGAGAATAGCGCTGGCCGGTTTTGGCCGTTACGTTGGGTAAAGGGTTAACGCGGTAACCGCTGGAGGGGATCGAACCGTGGACCTTTCGTTTTGACGTACCACTGAGCCACCGCACTCCCTATATACCATTCCTTTAACATTTAATTCGGGACGACCCGCGTTGTGTCCTTGAGCAAGCCACTTTATCCCAGTTGCCTACATAGGGGCACGATGACGCCGTGTACTAAGGCGTACTGCACGTCGATGATGCACAAACATGTCTTCAGCCGCTGTAACCCTGCTTGAACGGAGCTTGAACAGAGTTAGAATGTTGAGGAGCTGACAGTTGCGCGTCGATGCTCTGTGGTTCTCTCCGGGTAGTCCGGCTTCCTCCAGCCGTAAAACTGTCACCGTCACGATTAGCCATCGTGCATAAGTATGTGACCTTAAACACCAATAAATAAATGAATAAATAACATTTCATTCAATTAATTAATTTGTAAAGGGTTTATTTTTTATCCACTTTTGCAACAGAAATCACAGAATTAGGGTGAAATTTTGGTTTCTTCAGGGATGCTTTTGTTTGGGATTTATTTATTTTTGTTGGACTCACATTTTGTGACAGAATTGAACTTTGTTGTTTCTCAGTGACCGAATTGACAAAGGAAACAGAATAATGTGCCATCAAATTGGGCCTTCTGGTGGCTTTTGAAGGTTACAAACAGGCATGTAGCCAGATTCTATAATGGGGTGCCCTAGCCAGTTTTCTTTTGGGGAGAGGAAAGGGAGGGGCAAACATCATATTTGGAAGGCTGGAGAGGGTTCACGGACCTCCCCTTGTCCTACCTAGGACCCTCCGTCGACCCCCTTCATCCACTTCCTTTAGGGAAGTGGGAGAAGGCGTCTACGGCCTTCGGGTCGAAGTTAGGACTAGGGCTCCCCAAAGAAGATTGTGCAAAATTCAGTACTCTAAGCAGGGGGGGGGGGGGGGGGCACTAAAAATTTGCAAGACGTGATGTCCTATTTTTTATTCAGCTCCTTTTTACACCCACCCACCCCTACGTGCAAATTTTCTACTAGCGTTCTCAGACACCCACCCACCACTCTCCCATTTAAATCCAAAATAAACTTATAAACTTAGTAGGCACAGCTGTCTTTAGGGGGGTTTCATAATGTTCTTAAACTGGTACCACCAATTTAAACTTCTGTGGGGTGCTGTGGGCCCCAATCTACAAATGACAAGCTGTTCATTATCAGGCTTGGCCAGAGCAGGTGTACAAATACGGGAACAAATTTTCATTTGAATTGTTCTGTCAGTATTCTCAGGTGTTTGCTACTTTCCTCTTCTATCCATACAAATTCTATTAATAAATAAATAACTTGGGTTGAATTTAGTGCATCAGAGAGAATTTTTCCAAAATATTGTCTGCACATTTTCTACATTTCGAACAAGACACCCACCCCCTACTAACGTGTGACATTTTCCCAGATTAAGCCCAATATTCTCACATATAAAGCCTCCTGATGTTGCATTTATGTTAAGAGTGTGATGTACAACATCATCTTTAAGGTTTGAAACACAAATGATGGTATTTATTAGCTGATATATTGATATATTTTTCAAAAAATTGCACAAGTTGGAAAGGCACATTTTTGGCGCACTCAAGAGTCCCACCCACCTCCACGTCACGTCTTGCAAATTTTTGGTGCCCACCCCCCTGCTCTAAGAGCGAATATGAGGCATTTGCACGTATGTAACCCCATATTGGAGACCATTTTGAGTGCTATGCGGGCCTGAAAATAAGCAGTCTGACATTTGCAGAATGAGGTCCCCAGAAGGTGAATTTGATGATGCTATCCCATATAGTGGGCCAATTTATCCACTGGGTACCTCTTTCTGCATGTTTAGTTTTGAGACCCTGATTCAGATTGAGGTTCACGGAGGATGCTGCAGGGCAGCATCACTAAATTCGCCCTCTGGGGACCTCATTTTGCAGATGACAGTCTGCTTAAGTTTTGGCTTGTTGCTATGTTATGTGAAACGTGCACTGGGCCAATGTTTCTTTTGGATGGTGAGGTTGATAAAATTTTAGGAGAGCATCGAGGTGCAGTATACCTTCGTACAGATCATTTGCAGCCACTGGTTACAAATCCACTTTATTATATTTGAAAACCTAAGTTAGTCACTTTGACTAAGCAAAGTTTTTCAGTGTGCCCTAGCGAGTTTTCTTTTGGGGAGAGGGCAGATATCATATTTGGAAGGCTTGAGAGGGTTCGCGGACCTCCCCTAGTCCTTACTACATGTATGTTATGTGAAACTTGCACTGGGCCAATGCTTCTTTTGGAGGCTGAGGTTGCTAAAATTTTAGGAGGGCTGTAGTCCCTGATGTTCACTGGCTGGTTGCTGTGGGGATTCACCCACCCCTTGATGAGTGACTAACTTTTGACTAATGTTAGCAGAAAGTTAGTCAACTCCTTAGTCAAAATGACTAATATTTCCATGAATGCACCTCGGTCACTTTGACTAATGTAGTAGGTTAGTCATTTTGACTAACCTACCTTAGTCACGGGGGACAAGCTTCTGACTAACCTAAGTTAGTCACTTTGACTAAGCAAAGTTTTTCAGTGTGGCCTAGCGAGTTTTCTTTTGGGAGAGGAGGGGAGGGGGCAAATATCATATTTGGAAGGCTTGAGAGGGTTCGCGGACCTCCCCTAGTCCTTACTACATGTATGTTATGTGAAACTTGCACTGGGCCAATGCTTCTTTTGGAGGCTGAGGTTGCTAAAATTTTAGGAGGGCTGTAGTCCCTGATGTTCACTGGCTGGTTGCTGTGGGGATTCACCCACCCCTTGATGAGTGACTAACTTTTGACTAATGTTAGCAGAAAGTTAGTCAACTCCTTAGTCAAAATGACTAATATTTCCACGAATGCACCTCGGTCAATTTGACTGATGTAGTAGGTTAGTCATTTTGACTAACCTACCTTAGTCAGGGGGGACAAGCTTCTGACTAACCTAAGTTAGTCACTTTGACTAAGCACTGGGCCAATGGATAAGTTTTTCAGTGTGGCCTAGCGAGTTTTCTTTTGGGAGAGGAGGGAGTGGGCAAATATCATATTTGGAAGGCTTGAGAGGGTTCGCGGACCTCCCCTAGTCCTTACTACATGTATGTTATGTGAAACTTGCACTGGGCCAATGCTTCTTTTGGAGGCTGAGGTTGCTAAAATTTTAGGAGGGCATCGACGTGCAGTACACCTTAGTATACAGCTTTTGTAACCACTGGTTACAAATCCTCTTTATTATTTTCTTCTGGTCGGCAAAATGAGTGTTTTTAGCTGCTTGGTTCAAATTGCCCAGCTCCTCAGTGAATGTTTAATTTATCACACTGACAAGCTTTAGCAATAAATTTTGCAATTGACGAAATACGTCCCGTTAATTATCCAATGTACGTAGCCACACAGTTAAATATTTATTTAACTAACCAGTTCTTACCGATTAACCCACTTTACCGCCCATGATTTGTATTGTATTCCCTCACACATCGTCATCTTAATGCAAATTTATGTATAATATCTCCTCATTCGCACCAAGTTTATCCGGCAGCAATCTTGGGCACAATGGCAAATATCGTTTACCTCTTTGCATGCTGCTGGCGTATATTCCTGCCCAGCACAGGGTTTCTCTTGTTACTGAAATAAGAAAATGTTTGGCACATTTAATCATATTTGCCCCGTGTTTATTGAATGGATTTTTCCAACAATGATATCTTGTGCTACATTTATATTAGTTTTTCAGCAAATCCAGTCATGGCTGCTTTAAAGCAGCCATGACTAGATTTGATGAAAAATATCTAGAAAATATTCAGCAGGTTAAAAGTTAACTACACATCAAATACGGAAAGTCAGCGTTGACATCGTTACGTTCTGAGTGACTAAGTTTCACAAGTAGAATTGAATTAATCTTCTCTTATGTGTCATTAACTGTTTTCCTAATACAAAAAGCAAACGACATTTCCTGAATAGGCTTAAAAAATTAAAAAATCGGTTTCTCAGGCCCTCCCGCATCATCCTTTTGGCTGCCGCATGCTCTCTTTTCATAACCAATACAAACTTGGAAAAGTAAAAATATTTTGCCCAGCTCCTCAGTGAATGTTTAATTTATCACACTGACAAGCTTTAGCAATAAATTTTGCAATTGACGAAATACGTCCCGTTAATTATCCAATTTAAAAGCCACACACAGTTAAATATTTATTTAACTATCCAGTTCTTACCGATTAACCCACTTTACCGCCCATGATTTTTATTGTATTCCCTTAGCATCGTCATCTTAATGCAAATTTATGTATAATATCTCCTTATTCGCACTAAGTTTATCCGTCAGCAATCATAGATTCAAATGATAACTGAAGTTTTAATTAAAAAAATCTACCTTTCAAAACATGGTAAAAACTTATTATTTGTGGTGTTCGATTTCAAGAGAGAGGAGAGAGAGAGAGAGAGAGAGAGAGAGAGAGAGAGGGAGAGAGAGAGAGAGAGAGAGAGAGAGAGAGAAAGAGAGAGAGAGAGATAGAGAGAGAGAGAGAGAGAGAGAGAGAGAGTAACCAATTCCGCCGCCTATGGCCGGGGGGGGGGGGGGGCAGGGCCAAAAAATGTTACCGGGGAATGCACCGGAGGGGGCAGACCCGGAGAAAATTATTATTTTTCAAACTGAATGAATGCGGCTTCCTTGCATGATGCATCTGAGCGATCAGTGGCAGTCCACATAGAGGGCATTTGTCATGGCATTTTTGTATCATCTGTGATGGTTGCGACAGGGTGGGAGGACGGATTCATAGGGCCAACCACAGTTCGGATCAATGGGAGACCATTTTGATTTTTCGCACTGGAAGAATGACGTTTTCTTGCATCTGAGCGATCAATGGGCTGCTATTATGTCAGAATGCCCTCCATGTGGACTGCCAATGGCAGTCCACAGAGAGGGCATTTCGATATACAGCCAGTCTATTCAATCAGATCCGTTTCGCCTTTTGGTCAGTTTCGCGAAATTCCATGTACGAACAGGTGTTGGGCTGCATCAATTTTGTGGGCCACAGGGTGCCCACCGGGAAAGTTCTCGGTGGACTATTCGGCCAGTCCACTTCCGTCTATGGCTGGACAAGGTGCGGCCACCCGAAAATTGTTACCAGGCTACTACCAACAAAATGTAACCAACTCATCCATTTCATGTCCCTATCTTCCCTCCTGCCAAACATGATACCTTCATCAGCAGTATTGACCTTACATTGATTTAATTTTCTTTACATCTACATTTCAGTTACACATCGTGCACTATTCAGAGCGTTATGGTAATATTTCCAATGCGTTACAACATCCAGATGGATTGGCTGTACTGGGATTCTTCTTTGAGGTAAGCTGATTCATTGATCTTTCAAACCTCTCATCATCTTCAGAATCAACAGAACCATGGACGGAAGCATGTGCCCCCCCACCCCACCCCCACCCCCACCCCCACCCCTACCACAGACACCCACAAGTTCGCACGCACTGATTCCCGGTGAGTTTAAATCTTGGACATCACGCAAATGAGTGAATATATTTGCATTCTGTAAATAGAGGATATGTAATGAGTGTTTTTCTCATATAATATTTATGAAACGAGGCCAGAGGCTCGCCCAAACGGAAAATTCGGACGAGTTTCATAAATATTATATGAGAAAAACACTTATTTCATATTCTATTTGTTATATGACACACACACGCACAAATTAGTCACTTAGTATGACTTTTTAACGCATCACCTAACTTGAGTTGCAGACGGAACTTGGAAAAAACATCCTCGTATAACTAAAAATTTTCATTTTTTTGCTTCCAAAACATAGGTTATGACCCCTCATTGGAACGAGCGAGACACGCTAGTTCCAATGAGGGATCATAACCTATGTTTTGGAAGCAAAAAAATGAAAATATAAAAAAAAATGAATGGCGTTTTTCTTGTATTGTGCGAGACGGTTTTTGCCGTTACGTTAGGTAAAAGATTAATACAATATAACCCACCCGAAAGAGGACGCAAATGTGACCCAGTTGTATTTTGTTTAGCCAATCAAACTGTCCAGTTTTGAAATTGACCAATGAAAGCTCCCAACTCTAATTATGCAAATTATGAAAATGTGGCCCAGTTGTATTTTGTTCAGCAAATCAAATTGTCTAGTTTTGAAATTGATCAATGAAATTGACGGAAGGCTTTATTTATCACTGATTAATATGAAAACAAAATATCAAATGTTTTAAAGCAAACAAAACGGACGAGTTATATGATAATATGTATTTATTACACGCCTATTACTTTTCCTCCAGTTCCTTATTTACACATCCTTATGGAACGCGTGTTCCGTACGGTTTTCGTTGACGGACTATTTTTCTACCTTTCGTCATGGATCCATGAAAAGAACTAAACTCCACCCATTTTCCTAATCGACCAATCGAAAAGTCGCATTCCGACAGTATAATCGACTCTCGGTGTGATAGCAGCTTCAGAAAACCTATTTTGCTGCAAGTGTATATAAATTTAGTTGCATTTGGCCAATTAAACCAACCTTCAGAGAGTTGGATCTGCTTCTTCAACGTCAACCATCTTTCAATCCGAAGGCTAGCCTTCATGTTGGAAGAAGGCTAAAGTGTGAGAAACAAGTGAAGCGTGAACCACATCAAAACATACGCATGGAAGACAATGCCTAGCGAGTATTTGTAGTTTTGTTGTTAGATTATAATATGTGGCGTGACAAAATAGCTTGGTTCATATTGGACGAGATCGGCGTCATATCAGCCGAGTTTGAAGTCATATCTGTCGAGCTTGATAATGGAGAATTATAGGAACGAAAAGTATATCTAATGAATAAAATATTATAATATGTGGCGTGTCACAAACAGGCCTGAAAATAAGCATTCTGACATTTGCAGAATGAGGTCCCCAGAGGGTGAATTTGATGGTGCGATCCCATACAATGGGCCAATTTATCCCATGGGTTCCTCTTTCTGTTTAGTTTTGAGACCCTGATTCAGATTGAGGTTCACAAAGGGAAATTTTAGTGATGCTACCCTGCTGTGCAGGGTAGTAGCACTAAATTCACCCTCTGGGGACCCCATTTTGCAGATGACAGTCAGCTTATTTTCTGGCTTGTTCACAAAAGGGCGTTGCCTCCTAGACTTTTATATTGATGAAAAGACAGTAGATATCTGAGGTGGTGGAGGCGCGATAAAAATGGAGAGGCCGGTTTGGGCCGTTACGTTGGGTAAAGGGTTAACATAAAAGTCTAGGAAGTAAGAATTGCTCATATTTTTCCTGGGATGAATAAAAACTTGCAAATTACTGTAAAAACACATTCGTTAAACCAAGAGCCAAAATGCACAGTTTCTTATTTCCTTCTAATTGGCTTGTCATAAAAGCCAAGTCTCTTTTTGTAATTTTTAATAAATGAAAACAACAGACATCTTCGATTTTAATTTTTATTAAAAGTAACAAAAGTAAACTCCTCTTTATTATCTACTGATGTCATAGGTCCTTTCTTAAAAAATGATATGCTTATAACTGGACCTTTCTCGCCGATCTAATAATTTCAGGGGAGATAACTTATGGAAAGTCGACATTCCTGACCAGATAAGTAAGTCAGGGATGAAATTTTCAAAGATTTTATTACTTCAAACTAGCACACGCGCCCCATCAGGGGATATTTAGTCGGTAATGTTTTGTTGTTGTTCAAAAATACACATAAGCCAAGATAGATATGCCTACGTACTTCTCCAAATGCCACTATAATTCTAGATCAAAGCAGAGGCGACGGAAGCTCGATAAAAGTGCAAGAGCACAAATTTTCAAAGCCACCATGGTTCGGCCCAGTGGGAGAAAGTTTAAAATCGGATATCGATAAATGTACCGTGAAGCACTATTGCCTTTCGTTTAAATGAGGCCGCCACGGTGTGGTCACTGCCCTATCCATTTCTTCGCCTTCAATCATCTTTCCAACCCTAAAGCTTGCCATCGGGTTGGAAACTGCCCTATCCATTTCTTCTACTTCAAGCATCTTCCAACCCGAAGGCTGGCCTTCGGGTTGGAAGATGCTTGAAGTAGAAGAAACGGACCGAAGAGATCGAAAGTGGGATTCTTTCGCTAAATGTTGTTTGGATCTGCAAATAATGTTTTACAGGAATATCTGTATAGTGACACGTTTGCATGCATCAATTTAAAAAAAATGTTGTGTAACCGCGTAACATGTCTGTGGGAAAAAGTGAAGGGGCACGTGTCCCCTGCCCCACTGTGCCCCCCACCCCCTGGTTCCGCCGCCTTTGGTTGATATAAGTAACGGACAAACGTTACAGAACACCAAAAGATGGTGAAAACGCCGCCGTTCTCTTATTTTTTAAATGGGCTTGTACAGAGAATAATACTCAAACGTTCAACCTTATTTGGGAAAAATTGTAAAAAGCCAGATTCTATATATTAACACTAAGTCCCCGGAGTTCCAATGTGTTCAAATTTTAAATTTAAATTGATGAACAACTTGAGGACATTAAGGGGAACTAATGTTCCTGTGAGTTTCTTCCAGTGTCGAAAATTAACAACCATGATTGGCAGTGGCGGCTCCAGAGTTACAAAAGTGAAGGGGTACAGTTGGGGATTGTGCAGCGCCGAGGTGGGGTGGGTTTCGGGGGGGGGGGGGGGGGTCCTCTCCCTAAGTTGAGAAAATTTTTAGCTCTTTTGCAACAAAATCATGCGAATATGGATATCATTGGAACCGGCTGAACAAGCCGGTTCCAATGATATTCATATTTGCATGATTTCATTGAGTTATACCTTTGAGAATTTTTCTAAAATATTAAATTTTATTTATTTTTTAAAATTGCTGTAGGCTGAATTCCAAACGGATGCCTTGCACGCTCTCGATTCTAGCATTCGTCGAATACTCTTAAGCACTATGTTTCAGTCCGTTTAAATGCGGCATGCCTTGTTGCAATTTAGACCCTCGACTGTGGTTTGTTGTTTGCAGCTAGCGTGTGTTTGGGGGGACGGGGGGGGGGGGGAGGGGGGGGGCAAACATAATTTCAAAACTTTTCTGATTTAGTGCACTTGGGAATATGGGATTAAGCATACCGACCATTACACCACAACGTTCAATGATAGTATTGTTCTACTACGCTTGGCGAAAATGTGGAGGGGTAAGTACCCCCACATACCCCTCCATGGCGCCGCCACTGATGAATGGTATTGAACTTTCGTAACAATCCCTTTGCATACCGGTAAGAGTTGGAAGCAGAGGGAACTATGTCATGTAAGAACCATCAACCATACATAAACTGTAGCGTTCCATTTACTTGTAGCTATTTATGTGTTATTGTGGCGTCACATCTGTGACATTTTGATAGAGATGTTTCGTTCGAACTGACGTGTAAGTGGGCTGTTCAAAACAGTTTTAGGCACTGCACTATTGTTTTAAAAGTTCTGTTCACACATTACTTCATGTGGGCGATTTTTTAAAAAGCATACTCCCCCATCCCATCTCCAACAATATACATAAACAGTGGCGTAGGGGATGGGCCCGCAGGGTCCGCATTGCGGGGGGGGGGGGGGGCGGCTAGAAGGTGGCCCCCGACTTGAAAGACGTCCCAACGCTGGAAGAAAGGGAGAGAGAGAGAGAGAGAGAGAGAGAGAGAGAGAGAGAGAGAGAGAGAGAGAGAGAGAGAGAGAGAGACTGTGTACCAAATCCACATAATTTCAAACTCTCACTTTCACACGACGTACTCTTTGTAGTCTGTGTATTATTCTTTTAACCATTTACCTAACGTAACGGCCAAAACCGGCCAGCGCTATTCTCAAAAATCGCCAATTAATTTTCATTATTTTTTAATTTTTTGTCTCAAAAACATTGGTTATGACCCCTCGTTGGAACGAGCTCGTCTAGCTCGTTCCAACGAGGGGTCATTACCTATGTTTTTGAGACAAAAAATGAAAAAAATTAGTTATTCAAGAACTATTTTTGCAAGTGTCGTCTGCTTTTCAGGTTAGGTATAGGGTTGAGTGAACACTACATCATTGTAACTGACAGGGGTGAGAAATGAACAATATACATACATGGTGCCTCTCAAGTCACATTTGTTGGGCGTGCATGTGTGTATCGTTGGTTGGTGGGGGTGAAACTTAAAACATGTAATGAAAAAATCTACAGACTCGTACTTTTAGAATTGATCCTATAGGCTATACCTTCATTTAATTTATGGCGTATGTACTACGTGAAATCCTGTATGCTGTGCACGGTAACAACACTAAATTTGCTCCAGTTTTAAAGCAACCACCATTATGAAAGGGCCCCCGTCTCTATCTCGCGGGGGGGGGGGGGGGGGCACAAGATTTTCCGCTACGCCACTGTACATAAATTCGAACTTGAGATTTAGCCCAACCACTTTCAATATTGCATATTATGCAACTGAGCGCGCCCAGGTCTGTTGAACAAGATGTGATTATTCATTTTCTTCTGCGGAGGCTATTAAAGGCATTTATTTGAATCTAACAAAAGTGGACAAAAAGACAGACGTTATTAGAGTTGTCGTAAAGACTGATGTTCCATATCGGGGACTGCTTCTATTATCAAATGAAGTTTTTATTTCTCTTGTATCGGTTCGGTGAGATACTTTGATGGTTTCCGGAAGTCTTTCCAACAAAATATGTATGACGACAGCCCATAAACATAGAAATTATCGTCAGTTTGGTTCATGCAGAAAGACTCGGTTGCCAAGTCACGTCTGCCTTCAGGTAATAACCTACTTCCATATAACGCTTTTTGAGAGTGATTTATACGAAGCGTAATGAGGTGACATGTCTATTCCGATAATTTCTGTTAAACTGATGACTTTAGCGTCCACTACGGAGATATAACACGGGATGTCTTGATTTTTTTTTAGTGTTTACATATTTGTCCCAGCTATCACAAAAGTTGCTGTCACTGTAGAAAATACCTCATCTGTTCTACGTATACCCTTTGTGTTTTCGAATCTTGATGTTAGGATCCTTACCATCTAGAGCTGAACAGTTATAGCCCAAGAACATTAGGTTTCACTAGGGAAAAAAATCGGAGAAAGCTGATTTTTTCAGGGAATGTCGAGTACATGTCACTGAACGATTAGACAAAAGTCCCCTAAAATCCCAGTTGAGCTTTTTTTTCTACAGCCTTTTTTCGAAAACGCGTTTGAAAAAAATTAAAAAAAATCGCACGAACTTTGTAACCTCGAATTGATCCAACTGTATTTTTTGTTTACGCGTATTTCGAGCTACATAATGTCTAATATACATTTACCTAGAGGAAAATGTGCATTCTGTGAAAATTTCTGCGATAAATTATTGAAAATTCACAAAAAAGTATCGGATTTACGCAAAAAATGACGATTTTCCTAACGGATTTGCCCAAAAGGTCGTAGTACAGAACGGGATGTCAGTTGGACAGACGATAAAAAATCCACCACCATTTGAAGACTTTTATCATTGCTTACAAAATAGACATTATGGAAGACCCCCTCTGCTTCTGGCCGAGTTCCCCTTTTGGCATAAAATTCGTCAGCATGAGAACTCAACTATTTTCGGGCTTGGGACCGAACAGACACGTCTGTGTCTGGCAGCATTAGATCAATAAATAATATTTACAGAATGTACAAAAATCAATAAATAATGTTTACAGAATGTACAAATCAATCAACATGGATTAAGTTACATTGACTATTATCAACGCTATATACAGAAATGACATGACCTATATACATATTATTCATCGAACTCAGAAATTTCCGACAGGACAGTGTTTCTGTGGTTGTTACAAGAATCCGAACTGCAATTACACAAACCTGAGCAAGAGAGTCCTGCCTTCTTACACCCACACCTTTTTGTACAAGCACTCTTGCAACCACAACTGATCAGATTCAGTAGGTTATCGGGGGCACATGACTTTGTGGCTGCAGTCGGTACAAGAAGTCCATTGTCTAGCGACCACCCCCAATCCGTCGGAGGAAGCGAAGTGCCCAGCCATTGTTGGACCTGGAGATAACATCTGTAGACATGTTGTTGTGCAGCATCGCTGCTTGGTGGGAGTGAGGCTAGGTCGATGGGTTTATTCAGTTTAGATTTTGCTACATAACGCTTGTAAGTGACATATCTATATTGGTCGAGAGAGGAAACAGTTTTACTCCCGTATAAGATCAGGAAAAATTGTTCCCCGGCAGCGGCTACTGCACTTGGTGTACTGTCATCCGCCAAAATTGTGTTGACATACTGTTGTGAGTCGCTAGTAACATCGGAGACAATTGTACTGAATACTTTCTTCTTACCAACTCGAAAGAGTGCAGAAGTAGTGTCACAACCACTTATAGAATGTGCTACAAGGAGGTTGCTTCTATGGTCACCCATTTTGGTTGCTATTTCACTAACTGAAACTAGTAAGTTTGGGGTAATGGAATACATCATGTGAATATTACATCCCGGTTGAACTCGAGAGGTAAGAATGACTAACAAGTCTGTGTCTGTTCCCACAACGACAACATTGTTGTCATCTTGAGCGATGTCAAGTGCAGTTTCGGCTATCAGTACATCAGCATCAGCCTCGGCCTGCTTGGACTGAATATTGATAGCAGATAGCTCCTGCATTAGAAGATCGATCAGTTGGGTTTTGTTCTTGGCATTTGCAAGGAAATCGGATTGGGGTGTGGTGGCTGGTAACTCGGGTGAGATATTGATATCAATGGAATACCTGTCTTTAGATCTACGGGCTTGTTCCATGCCCTTTGTCGACATTGTACAAGCATAACCATCAAAAACAACCACGACGTTCGCCCCAAAATGTCTCACTAGATAATTGGAATATGATGTACATATGTCCTTATATGACGACTGTTTAGGCCATACAACTGCCCTCAATAAAAATCCACCATCTACAACAAACAGAGAATGTTCTGGGATTTTAGTTTGCTCGGAACCGTATGTTTTGAGGATCTTATCGAGCGTGCTTTTCTGTGTCTTCCTCATTCCAGCAGAATCAAACAATGCTGGTGGTTTCGGGGCGAGTTCATATTTGAGATACTCTTCCATCACTGCTTGTGACTGAATAACACATGTGATGCGGATGAACAGAATTGTGGGGTCAATCACTACCTTACTTCCACGGACTTTGATGCTATTTGCCATCGATGCGAAAGATTTCACAGTGTCAACACGTCGTAGTTTGATGCTGTTGAACGTTTTGCTTACAACATTCGATACGCAACATTCACCAATTTTGCGAACTTGGTCACAGTTCACAGTTTCGTCGGCCACAAGCCCGGTCGCTATAGAGACTAATTGTAGTGGATCTCTATTCTGAAAGGGGGAATGCACTCTGAGCCAGTTCAATAATTTGGTGATATCATTGGCATCAGTCAATTGTGAACTTTGACGGAGATCCCGATGTTGTTCGCCATGACCAGTGTGAACATGAACAAAATTTTCGAGAGCATTACATATCGGAAGGCAAAGAGGTAGTCCATGTACCCATTTCGCAACAGTGCTATAGGTTATTCCCCTGCCATGTGTGAGACCACCAGGGAGCTTGAACATTCTCATTAAACACTGCTCTATGGTCTGATCAGAATATATCCCGTCCCAGAATTTATCTGAGCGCCTTATGGTAAAGTAACCTTTCTCAGTGAACAACTTCAAATCATCCTGTTGCATTATTTCTGTTAGCTCATTCATCTGCTGCAAATAGAGATGAAAACTTTTTGCGTATGCAAAATGACCACCTGCGTGAAATACTGGAATCATATTGCGAACACAATATGTGTGGAGTTCCCAGTCGCCTGTGCGCTCTGCTCTCAAGAACAACTGGAGAAGACCTATTTGCTCGTAGTATTGTACCCAAAGCTTTCCTGTGCGTCCTCCGGACGCATTCTGGAGCAGTTCGTGTAATTTTGACAGTAGATGGTTGACACTTTCTTGATTGACAGCGTCAGCTGTTGTACAGTCACCTCTGGCAAGTCCACAGAATATTTCATTGACTTCTGTGCAGTCTATGTTATCTAGTGTTCGGCTTTCTTCAAACACAAGTTTTGTAATGGCAATTTGTGTTAGCAAATGGGCACGAACTGCTCTTGAATATGCATGACCACTGATCAAATGATGGATTGACCCACCAGCATAAACAGTCCCCCAAAGTTCATCCAAGCCGCTACCAGCCATGATCGAACCAATTGCCCCTAAATATGACATAATCATATGGAAGCCGCCGAGTCTAACGAAAACTTTTGTCAACTTATCCGACGAAGACACAATCTCCACTGATTTGATATATACACATCAAGGGCGTGCACAAATTACATGCCAATGCATCTTGAGTGTAGGCGAACACCACATTATGTGATTTAATCGAACATGGAAATTGAAACAATGATGCTATAATACGGTATTTGAATGAGAAAAGTCGATGCCGTTTGAATTTGAGTTTAGGGGGTATGGTTAATATTTCACACGTTTCACCAGTTTATTATGGAATAAATGACTATTGTTATATATCATTATAAAGCCACTGCTTTTCTGCAATTTTTGATATATAATTCAACTCCCAAAGTAGTCGTAGATTTGATTTAATGGACGTTGTGTACCGTTGTGTGTATAAAAACAATAAATTTTTTTTCGTAATTTTGTACATTTTCGTGAATATTTCACCATTGAGTGTGAGGATTGGTACAAAGTTGGCATTTTCTGTTGGGGATATGTATTCTCAATATAATTCAGCACGATATTTATGATTCTTACCCTACTAAGGCGAATAAGAATGAGAAATATGGAGCTGGGTCGAATTTTTAAAAAAAAATTTTTTTTCATCAAAAAAACGCTATAACTAAAAAAGCTCAACTCGGATTCGCGGGGACTTTTCACACTTTATCCGCAATGTGTGTCCCGGAAACATATAAAAAAAATCCGCTTTCTCCGTTTTTTTCCCTTACTTTCTCATTTTTATGTCTAATGTGCCTGGACTATTAAGGAATTTTCTTGATCTATTAATCACGTGGATTAACTTCGGTTAACCGATTAATCACTTGTCCAAATAGACATCTGAATAATTGCCATACCGTTGATGATTTACAACATGAACCCTTTACCCAAAGTAACAAACAAAACCGGCTAGGCCTATATACAAAAATCTCCATTTAAATTTATTATGGTTTCAATTTCTGTCTCAAAAACATAGCTTATGACCCCTCATTGGAACGAGCTCGTTGAGATCGTTCCAATGAGGGATCATAAGCTATGTTTTTGAGACAAAAATTGAATTTTTTTAGTAATTCATGAATTTATTTTGCAAGTATCGTCTTCTACCAGGTACAGTGGGTAAAGGGTTAAGAATGACCATTTCCAGCCACTGATACAGTATGATGATCATACAAGTAAACAAGTATGTCAGCAAGTAACTTGCATGCTTTACTCTGTCTCATAACTGGTGCGTGGGGCGCGATGGCGTTGTGGTAACCGGTTCTCATCAGATCACCGAAGTTTAGCAACGTCGAGCCCGGTTAGTCCTCGGATGGGTGACCGTCTGAGCGATTGATGGGCAAGGCACTTAACCCCGTTTGTCCACATGGTGGCACGATGACGCCGTGTACTGGTGCGTAAAGCACGTCGATGGTGCGCATGTCTTCAACCAATCTGACCCTGCCTGTGCTGCAATGCGGAGTTACGATGTTGGGGAGCTGGCAGCTGCTCGTCGTTGCTCGGTGGTTCTCTCCGGGTACTCCAGCTTCCTCCACCCGTAAAACTGTCACGGTCATGATTAGCCATTGTGCATAGGTATGTGACTTTAAACACCAATAAATAAATAACTGATGTGAGTCAGTGTGACAATGTTTGCCTGTTTTTTAGCAAGTTTATTCCTTTGTTTACCCATATAATACAGTAGTTAAAAAGTAACGGTTAATCGATCAATTACTTTTGGATTGATCAAGATGTTGATCATCGATTAATCGATTAACCGTTTCAGCTCTATTACCATCAAGGTTCGAAAGCACAAAAACTGAGAAGATATGTATTGTATCTCTCTCAGTGGTTGATTTCAGAGGATTCCCAGGCAGATGCTTTTCTACCCGGTCCGACTCAGTTCAGTTAACCTGCCTCCAACTTAACGGCCAGCACTATTTTGAAAAATTACTATTCAATTTGTTTTCGTTGTTTTGCTTCCAAAACGTGGCCCATGACCTTTAATGGAACGAGCTCGATGAGCCTCGTCTGTTCTACATATACACGTGGTGTTTTCGAATCGTGGTGTTAGGATACCTTCCGATCGATTTTTACATCGCCACGACAAGCAGGTCCAAGATATTTGTATGTCACTTCAGCCAGTATAGTACAGCAGTTAAGTGGGAGAAAGAGTTGTTCAATGGGAAATTTGGGAGGCTGTTGAGAACACACCAGTGGTGTTGTGTTTCGATTAGGAATCATTTCTGAAACACTCCCTGAATGGGGACCAATTGCTGTCATAGCTGTCATAGACTGTCGACCTAAATCCACCACCGAGTTGAACTTTATCCAGGTCACAACTTCTTCTTTGTCACCGCATCCTACTTTTGCGAGGCATTATTGTTGTTTGGCGTTAGGCTACATTCTACCGAGGAGAGGGTGAGTGTGTGGATGGGAGGGGCTCACGCTAAAAACTAAAGTGTTAAAAACTGCACTTGAAGTGCTGTATTTAACACTTACTAAGTGCTGAACTAGCACTTTGTTAAAGTGTAGATATCCCAGAACTTGACAGGTGTTACAATAATACCACTTGACAAGTGTAATGACGCGACACTTAAAAGGAAACAACGCAGATGACGCGGATCAGGCTCGGAGTCTCGAGCCTGCCTGATCCGCGTCATCTGCGTTGTGTCCTTTTAATTTTGTACCCACCAAGCGCAAATCAAATTATGGACGATTCTGGAAGAACCACCAATGCTAGACACATGGGAAGTGCCATCCATTCAAGTTTCAGATGTCTGACGATTGTAATGTCTAAGTGCTTAAAGCATTGCACTTTGAGTGTTAAAATCAAACCCTAAGAGTTAGAATGGGTTTAACACCTTGAAAGTGTCAGTTTTAACACTTTAGTTTTTAGTGTGCACGAAGATGGGGTACATACTACACATGTTATCGGCGTTACTCCATGGGTACTTTGCTGTCTGTTTGACTTCAATCTGAGGAAGACTGAATCTGTATCATTGAGACGTGACAGCACCGCAGGTTTTAAACTTCAGTTGGAATCAAGTACTCGATTGTTAATATACTACCCAAAGTTTGCTGAGCACCAAGTATATCCAACTACCTGTTTTACGTTTTAGTTGAAATATTGTTATGAAAAGTGTATATATTTTATATTTAATTATATCTTTAATGATTAAAGCACCGAAATTAAGATTTTGTTTGTGTTTGACTTTATGTTTTATCTTTTGAATACGACAACCATGGAAGATATTATTGGTAAAAGAGTTGACGGAGCGAACTGATATGGGTTCAATATCGAGTATGAGACCCATTATTGTTAATTACAGCTTGGCAATGCCTTCTCGTGCTCCCAATCAGGCTCCAGATAGTCCTTTGTGGGATGTTGTTCCATTCTTGGACCAGCATTGCACCAAGCTCCTGGAGACTTCTTGGTTGGACTGGACGGACTGAAATTGCAAGCTGCAACTCATTCCAGACATGTTCAATTGGATTGAGGTCAGGGGATCTTGCTGGCCAGTCCATACGCTCAATCCCTTCCTTCTGTCGGTACTCTCGGACAGCATGGGCAACATGAGGAAGGGCATTATTGTCCATCAGAATGAATCTATCACCCACTGCACCTGCATACAATCTGACGTGGGCATTCAGGATCTCATCAATTCTCCATACCCTAGAACGCCTATCTGTGTGTCTAGGCAGTACCTTGACTCATCTGTAATAAGGACAGGTCGCCAATCTTCTCTGGTCCACCCAACGTGATGCATGGCCCTTTCATATCGTGCCTGGCGGTGGTTCTGGGACAGCTGAATGCGAATATGTGGTCTTCTCAATCGGAGACCACCTTCGTGCAACCTTGCCCGGATAGTCTGCGTTGAAACATTTACACCGGATGCATTCTGAAGGTCACTGCGAAGCTGGGTTGCTGTTTCAAAGTGGTTCCTACGGGCCTGAATGATCAAAAACCGGTCTTCAGCTGCAGATGTTGCCCTGCCTCTGCCACCACCATGTCGTCTGACTGGTGTGCCATACTGCTGAAATCTTGCCCAGGCTCTGGTGATTACCGTATATTGCATACCAAGGGCTTCACCAACCTGACGATGGGTAGCGCCGTTTTCCACTATCCCTACAGCCCACCACATTTTTGCTTCAGACAAATGTCTTCTTACATTTGCATTCGCCATATTCAATCATTAAATCACAAGGGTTTGTGTTGAAATGAAGACTGAATACCCTACACATGTCATGTACATGTAGACAGTACACGAAAACATCATGAAAATCAAAGGGTACATGCTTTCCATGACTGTCACGAAAGGTCTGTCTGTCAAGAGAGCTAATGTAAACACTGGGGATCATCTCAATACATTCCTCAATCATATCCACCAAAAATATCTCAAATGTGTCACAAGAAAATTTCACAATGATGCAGTGGTGGCGCCAGGGGGGGGGGGGGTCAGAAGGGGGCTACAGCCCCCCCCCCCCCCGTCGCAGAGGTTCAGCCCTCCCGTCGGAGATTTTTAGTCAGTCCGTCGCAGAGTCTCGTAAACCCGACTTCACGAGAAATTTCCGACAATCGAATGTAGATATCTCGTCTTGTCAGTCTCGAACACGTGCAGTACTGGAACTTTGATAGAGAATAGTGATTCTCACGAAATTCCTTAATGTCGTTCGTCAAACTGGCGTTATAGATGAAATATTTCCCGACCTTATTATAATATGTTTACTTTAACCCTTTACCTAAGGTAACGGCCAAAACCGGCCAGCGCTATTCTAAAAAATCGCCAATTAATTTTCATTATTTTTTTCATTTTTTGTCTCAAAAACGTAGGTTATGACCCCTCGTTGGAACGAGCTCGTCGAGCTCGTTCCAACGAGGGGGCATAACCTATGTTTTTGAGACAAAAAATGAAAAAAAATAGTTATTCAAGAATTATTTTTGCAAGTGTCGTCTGCTTTTCAGGTTAGGTAAAGGGTTAAATAATCAACAAGCATACTCAATTTGCTTCTATTTTGGTTCTCCAATTTACCAATTTTCACTCATTTTCCTTCGTTTGGGAGGTCAAATGTTATGTCATAGCCCCCCCTGTCGGAGAGGTCAGCCCCCCAGTCGAGAAATCCCTGGCGCCACCCCTGCAATGATGTGTCAAATATGTGGTGTTTAGCAAACTTTGAGTGGTATAGTTGACTCACACTGCTGTGGTGAACTATTGTAAAATATTTTATGAACAGAAATCAGTTTTAAAGATGAAATCATGGAGACAGTTACTGTCAGATCTTTAGGACAATTTACCGTGTATCTTGTCTCCAGCACAGTGAAATTTATATATGTTTTGTTTACACAGGCCATCGTAACTAGGTATATCTTGTTGAACATTACCAACATCATTCATGTCGTTCTAATGACGCTAAATATATATACACATTATTTATATTGTCATTCTCGTAAAACAACCTTGCGAAATAGTTGACAACATTTGTCAGAGTCAAGCTAACATTCTTAAAAAACATATAAACACTTTGAATTGAAGAAAATGTCTGTCAAGACGCAGACAACAAAGTGAACATTGAGTCGAAATAAACTGCAATTCGACACAAATACCAGGACATAAAACCGTTATTAAAACGCATCATGGCATACCATGGTGCTGCCCTAAAACCAGTGACGAAGCGCACTGAATTTTAAAAAAAATTCCCGGGAGGCCTAGTTCTACGTACAGTACGTGGAGAGTGTATTATCACTAAATCACCCACAGAGTGGAGATTCCACCCAAGCAATAATTGCAAATTTGCTGCAAAGCATAACAAGCACAAACAACGTTTCAGCCAATGGACCTCCGGGTGAAACCCGGAGGTCCATTGGCTGAAACATTGCTTGTGTTTTTAGTCGATATATACAAAATACGAAAGTTATAGCTTGGGTGATAACCCCACTCTGCGGGTGATTTAGTTACAATTCACTCTCCACGTACTGTAGGACCCCCCAGTCGTTACTACCCCATCCTCTTCCATGATGATACCAGTTAGGACTAGCGGGAAGCTCCGACCCGCCCCAACGGCCTTCCGAATTTCATGTTTCCCCCTCCCCCCAAAAATAGCTCCCCATGGATATTTTCTCTCAGTAGTTTTGTTACATTCAAATGACCGGTTGTAACAGTTTTAGAAATACACAGTCCATGGGTTGTTCTTGTCATGAATTTTGCAAAATGTTCGGTTATTTCCCCTTTTATTTTTTAACAAATGTTGGGAATATTTTTCGATACCGAAATTTCGAATTGAGATTTCATCGGTATGATAAATCGGTATTTGCTCGATACCGATACCGAACGGGTATTTAAGGTATATTGTCTACATTCTTTTGATAGGATATCTCCAGCATCATTTTTTACAGGTTACAGAAATGAATAACACAGATTATGATGATTTGGTTGATGACATGGAAAAAGTCCGCTACAAAGGTTTGTATAAAAATTAATCCATATTTTGGGCGATGTATACAAGCTTGAAAATAAGCAATCTGTCATTTGCAGAATGGGGTCCCCAGAGGGTGAATTTGCTGATGCTATCCCATACAGTTGGTTAATTTATCCTTTGGGTACCTCTTTCTGTTTAGGTTTGAGACCTTGATTCAGATTGAGGTTCACAGAGGGTAAATTTAGTGATACTACCCTGCTGTGCAGGGTAGCATCACCAAATTCACCCACCGGTAGCATCACCAAATTCACCCACCGGGAACCTCATTTTGCAGATTATTATTTCCTTGCTTGGATGTGTACCAGATTTTCAAAACAATTCTGCGTGGGAGGGTGCAGGGGCGTCGCGAAGGTGATTGATTGGAGAGGGAGGAGGGGGTGGGATGTAAACCTGATTTGTTTTGACTGTGATGACTCAAATCCAGACAAACTAATACTCCAACTACATTATCAAGGCATGCCTCCGTCAAAGGCATACACCTAGGATGTTGTTGGAATATTAGTCAGTCGGGATTCTACTTATGGCTTGCGCCTGGTGGATATTCCTGTCCAGTAGAGGATTTCTCTTGACATAGAAATCAGAATATGTTGTGCACATTTATTCAAATTTGTCCCCATGTAAACTCAATGGATATTTCCACCAGTTATTCCTTGAGTGGAATTTAGATTAATTTTTCTTAAAATCTAGTTATGGCAGCTTAACAGCAGCCATGACGAGATTTAATGAAAAATAACTAGAAAATATCTAGCGGATTAATAGTTAACACCTTCTTGGAGATTTAGCAGTGAATAAATAAATCATAATGTAATACTCGTGACTTGGTACTTAATTAACCATTTACCCAACGCAGACGATATCAAAATTTATTATCTTAAATATCATTTTTTCAAATTTTTCAAAGCATTTCAACAAAACCATATCATGTGACCCCTCGTTGGAACGAGCTCGACGAGCTCGTTCCAACGAGGGGTCACATGATATGGTTTTGATGAAATTTTTTGAAAAATAATATTTTTTCAAATGCTGAATTTGCATATTACGCTGGCGGATGCGGCCGATTCGTTGGGTAAAGGGTTAACACGTACCGTACATCATACCGCCCCCTCCCCCACCCCAACAGCCCGAATCGGAAACTACAGACGTCAATTTCTAGGACTGAGTATCCGCAAGGGTGATTAGATATCTACGACCTCAGTCCTGACCAAATTGTCTCGACTAGAAAAATCATTTGCTGGGTGTGTGTGTGTGGGGGGGGGGGGGGGGTGGGGGGGGGACGAAGTCACACTGCTAAAATGTCCTTCACGATGCCCAAAGAAAGATTCAAGAACAACTCCCCATCCCTCACATTCAGCTCTGTATTGACGCACTGTCATTCATCGGGCATAATTCTAACACCTGACAACTAAGTGAAGCATCCGACCCACACACACTTCAGAAAAATGCCTCGTCCTTTCCCAATGAAACACAGAGTGGGGTATCAGCTTGCCTTTGAAATAACTGTACGCGTTCAACATTTGGATTCATTCCGGCTATAAAAAATACATAGGAACATTTGCCGCTGCTCTACCCGTCCGTTGGTATCCGTGTATGTACGCGCATTCGTCATTTATTCGCTGTTACTTGATAATTTGTTCCGATTATTGTTGAGTACTCCATACTAGTATATCACTTACACGTATAAGCTTCATTATGTGAACTTCGACTGCGGGCCTCGGAACTTCGAAAGGGACTTCACAATTCACGTTTCCCATGACATTATCAGTAACATCATTGATGCTATACCGGAAATGATGCCAATTGCGTAATATTGGAGGTGACGCCGTGCCGCAATGTATGATGATGTTACTACTTGTGCTATAGAAACTGGGTGTGTTGTAACGTCATTGTAGCTTAGAAATGACGTTTGCCTATTGTCATTTTGATCCACTTTCCGCCTCCAGAAGGCCCTTCGGCCCATCCAGTCAACTAGAACACGTGTTATGTGAGTGCGTTCCAAGCAACTTGGTACAGCATTGATATTTCATTACTGCATTTAAGATCTCTGTATGTTTCTGTTTGCCCACAATCTTATTCCGTTCCACCGCCTTTCTGTCCTGACTCTCTCTAGCATCAACGGGCTGAATGAACCAATCAAAAATTATTTCCCCTGATCAACACATGCACCATTAAACGTTTGTAGAACTGACAAATTTTATAATATTCACAAGTGTTTTCTCCTGATATGCTATACTCAAGACATCGTGAATGCAAGTTCGCAAACTTCGGAATAGATTTTATAAGAGTACAGTTAAAACTAGAAGTCCTGTCACGAACTGTGCGCTTATCTAGGTTTAATTGCGCGTAGGAATTGCGCGCAATTGCCATATCGAATGACATCCAAAGAATGGCAGGTGTTTCTAGTTACTTATAGCAAACACAGGCAAAGTTTCTGCCAAAGGACCTCCGGGTTACCCGGAGGTCCTTTGGCTAAAACATTGCTTGTGCACAGACCATATGTACAGAATTTGATAGCCTTACTATGGTCATAACTCGTAGATTAACGGGCAGAACAACGTGCTATTTGTGCGTATTTCATGACAGGACTTCTAGTTTTAACTGTACCTACATTTATATTAAATTAACTGCACACAGTGACTCAAAGATTATAGCGTAAAAAGTAGGGGTGGATCCCACCTGTCCCGAGTTGGGATGTTGGAGGCTTCATCTTATAATATTGAGCCTTTGTTGGTTGAACGGATACTTCACCTATCTTTATCATCAATGATGTTAGTTGTACAAATTGCAACATACACTTACATGCAAAGGAATAATGTGTTTGGCTAGCGATGTATCTGGACTCAAAAGTAGTTCAGCTATCCGGACGTCGTGGCTGCCCCACTTTTGGGGGGGGGGGGGGGGGCACGACATTCGGATAGCTCAATTAGATTCAAAATGACATTGAGGAAGAGTTTCACCTCCTATTAACTACCCTTTATTAATTTCAACTATCTTCAGTATGAGAATATATATTAATTACACGCAGTTTCCTTAATAACTATATGAGCGTTTGAATAACTTCTGCCGTTTAGATCTAATGCTAATGTCGTGTTGAACAGCATGATATGAGAAAGGCAGAGGGGGGGGGGGGGGTGAAAATGGAGGAAACGCCTATGTTTTCTTTCTTCCCCACGTTCTCCTCAATGTTGGACGAATAATCACCCATCTTGGTATGTGTACACACTTCAGTCCAGAGAGTGTAACAGACGAGCTGGGTTTCCATGTGAGGCGGTAAAAGGCTGAAATATGGTGAAAAAGCGAAAACACAAGTCTACTCACAAAGTTTATAATCTGATTGCCTCCCTTAATATATTTGCATCCACAAATATCTTCGATTCTCTCCCTTGATCAGCATTGCACTGCTTTTTCGTCCTTGCCATTGAAGTCTGCTTTTGTGGTGAGAAACTTTGGCAATTCTCAGGTGCACTAAACATTGTTGCTTGTTTATTTATTTATTGGGGTTTAACGACACTTTCAACAGCCATAGTCACATCGTGTCGGGTGCACCAAAATAACCAAAGTAGCTGTCTATATTTTGTTTCTAACAAGACATTTGAGATACGGTAACATCCAGTCAAGTAACGAAATACAAAAATGGAATGGAGAGTTGGCCCATTGATAGTTGTGGCTTTAGAAAATGAGGTATGGATGTCGCTTAGTTTATCAGTAGATGAACTATCGCTCAATCATTCGCATCGTCAGTCTAAAAAAAATGCCACATCCCGAGTCCGCCAGGCGTAATATAAGGAATTTGAAAATACACATTTTAATCCTGTCTCCAGTATGAAAAGCATACGTAACCGCCAAAACCGGCCAGAGCTGTTTACAAAAATTACTATCCAATTTTCATTATTTTTTCATTTTTGCTTCAAAAACTTAGCTTATGCCCCCTCATTGTAACGAGGTCATTGAGCTCGATCCAATGAGGGGTCATAAGCTATGTTTTTGACGCAAAAAATTAAAACAAATAATTATTCAAGAATTTTATTTGCATGCGTCGTCTGCTTTTCGTGTGAGGTAAAGGGTTAAAGAAATTTAACTCAAACATTTCGTCACTTGAGTGCAACAAGGCGCCATCCGCATTGCCAACGCATCGCAGATGGCGCTTTTTGCACATAAGGGACAATTTGTTGTCTCACGATAGGCATTATCAGCATTCTCCATATTGAGTCACGTGAGGGTGGGCGCACGTCAGAATTTGTTTCCGAACAATAAGCACGCGTGGGGCAAAATATTGGTCCAACTATAGCGGTTATAGTCAATAGCTTCATATGTCACTGATTTCTTTACGTTTAACCAAGCATGGAAAATAAGCAATCTGTCATTTGAAGAATGAGGTCTCCAGAGGGTGAATTTGTTGATGCTATCCTACACAGTAAACCAAAGTAGCTGTCATCTACGTTTTAACCTATATTTTGTTTCTAATAAGACATTTGAGATATGGTAACATCCAGTCAGGTAACGAAATACAAAAATGTTTAGGCCTGAGACCTTGACCATATGCGAACCTCACTCTGCAAGTGACAGTCTGCCTATTTCCGGTCTTGCGTATAACTCAACTATGCAAATTCCTTTGACACAGGTATTGACAATATTTTATTTATATCAATACATTTAGAATGTTGAGATTTTGAAATGGCAGCACAGTTTCGCTTTGCAAAGTACCGAAGATTCAAACTGTATGCAGTCACATTTCAATATATTTTT
This sequence comes from Pictodentalium vernedei, assembly GCA_031216915.1. NCBI lineage: Eukaryota > Metazoa > Mollusca > Scaphopoda > Dentaliida > Dentaliidae > Pictodentalium > Pictodentalium vernedei. Next base: position 79,185 of record JAUFNR010000092.1, read on the forward strand.
AACAAAAAGTTCTGTTTTCAACTCAGATTTACCACATTATTAATAATCTTACATTTGATACTCACTGTGGAAGTTAATTTTAACACAACTGATCAAGCACGTAATGATGTACCAATATCTATTTATTTGACCTCGAGTCGAGTTTACATCCGCCCTTTTCTGGGAAGGATTGTGTCTGTTAAATTGTCCACGTGTGATTTGTTTTGGAAACAAAGGTGACAGATGCCCCATCACACGCGACCAAATATGCAGCACTGGTTATTCATCCTTGTTTCCTCAGCAAAAATATTGCTGTGGAAAACTGGTGATTCTACGGCAATTGCTGTGAAGCCTGTTCGATTGTGTAAAAATCATCAGGGGGCAGGGCATAGTCTCAATTGCCATGTGTATGTAGTATGTGATGAAGTGAAAACTTTCAAATAACTTTAACATGTGAAATTAATTCGAGATACATGTGGAAATATAATCACAATCAATGTGCAGAATCTTTCACTCAATTAGATCGTGCCAATATCAACCATGTGACTGCTGAGAAAAAATCTTGGGAGTAAGCAGGCGACTTGCTCAATATGTATAGTATGAGTGAAAATAAGATGTAGCATAACCACAAACTAAGTATCTCTCTGCTTCTGTGTTGATAACACAAGAATCTGACATCAGTTTCTGGAAAGCTCTTACAGAGCTTTCCCGAAACTGATGTCAGATTCTGGTGTTATCAACATAGAAGAAGCACACATGGTTTCTAATATTTATGCTGCATCTTGTATACTGTAAATTGTAAGATTAGCAATACAGCGTAATGCAACCCACATGGTTTGCTTCCTTGCGTAACCTGGAAGTTGTGCAATTTCTTCCACCACAAGGCTTTCTGTAGAAGCCATCCTCGGTAGTATTTTTGCTGTGGATATTTTTCATTTCCTCGGCATTTTTATCAGCACTGCTGATTGCTGAGGGTGAATTACCAGGGCTGTATATGGTAGATGCTGATCTCTATTATACTCAGTGACTGTATAATTCTGGATGTTCGACCGTCACAGTGATTGATCATTGTCTCATGTAGTAAGGATAAATTAGACGCCACAGCCATCAAAATTGTAAGTTAAAATGCAGTTATTTATCCCTTAACCACATCATTTGCGTCGAGTGAATCGCATACGATGCGCAGTGACGTAAAAAGTATATTTGGGAGGTATTTCACACCCCATCCACCCACAAAGTACAAATCATCAGTAGATGTTGAGGGTGGGGGCGTTGAAGGGTTCAGGATTCTGAGTTTGGACAATTCCAGATTTCAATCATGGGTCATGATGCAAAGCATCACCCTGTGTGCGTAGCGGCGAGTTGAAGTCGTGCACGAGAGAGAGGTGTGCCACTCTTGTTATTGTGTCCTGCCAGATTAGCATCTTAATAAGCCTATTTGCGAGTTGTGAGGACGGTGGCGTAGTCAGGGTGCGGGCAGGGATGGTGGTGGTGGTGGTGGGGGAAGGGGGAGGGGGCTTACCCCCACCCTAAAGTTTATCTGGTTCGCCAAATCATTTCCCCATTGCAAGTTTCACATAACAGAGAACCCCAAAATGGTCTCAGATATAAGCCTATCGACGTTACAAAGACGTCACATTCACTCTAAGAGCACTGAATTTTGCAAAACTGTTTCGGGCGAGATCCTAACCAGGCTAACACCCCACCCCCCACCCCCCCCCCATAATAGCCTCTTTATTTAATACTTGTGCGCCCCATCCCCCATATAAAAACGGGCTTTCCTCCCCTACTTTTAATCCTGGCTACGCGATGGGGTGTGGGACCTATCGAATAGGATGGGAGTATGCCATATGCCCCTTCCCCTGCCCGCATCACAAAAGAGGAAAACACCCCTAGTAACTTCTTTTCTTTCGGAGGAATCAAGTAATAACCGTTATTGTCTGCTTTTTGTTTCAGGTGCATATTCCACGATGAAACCATTTCCGTTTTCATCTCTGCTTCCAATGCAAAAAGAAAGCTACTTTCGATATGATGGAAGTTTGACTACTCCCGGATGTCACGAAAGCGTTATATGGACAGTTTTTGAGAAACGCATACCAATATCAGAAAATCAGGTAGATGGACCTAGAATATTGACAATCAGCATTTTTTCCAGTTTATGATGTACCACATATTTAACCCTTTATCTAACCTGTAAAGCAGACGACACCTGCAAAAAAAATTCTTGAATAACTAATTGTTTTCATTTTTTGTCTCAAAAACATAGGTTATGAATGAAAAAATAATGAAAATTAATTGGCGATTTTTTAGAATAGCGCTGGCCGATGTTAGCGGTTATGTTAGGTAAAGGGTTAATATACAGTACAGTTACCGTGGACTGGCCGTAATCCACGTGTGGACAGTGATTTTCACGCTTGCGTTAACCATTTACCCAACGTAACAGTCAAAACTGGCCAGCACTTTTCACAAAAATCGCCAATTTATTTTCATTATTTTTTTCATTTTTTTGTCTCAAAAACATAGGTTATGACCCTTCTTTGGAACGACCTCATCGAGTTATTCAACAATTTTGTGTCATCTTCTTTTCATGTTAGGTAAAGGGTTAATGAAGTAATAAAACTAATCATTAACAAAATTTTAATTAATGAAGCCCCGGGTTGTACCCGGTGCTTCTTAACCCTTTACCTAACGTAACGGCCAAAACCGGCCAGCGCTATTCTCAAAAATCGCCGATTAATTTTCATTATTTTTTTCATTTTTTGTCTCAAAAACATAGGCTATGACCCCTCGTTGGAACGAGCTCGTCGAGCTCGTTCCAACGAGGGGTCATAGTCTATGTTTTTGAGACAAAAAATGAAACAAATTAGTTATTCAAGAATTATTTTTGCAAGTGTCGTCTGCTTTTCAGGTTAGGTAAAGGGTTAATTAAATATTTGCTGATTGTTCCTATAATTAGTGTTTGGAATCTAATATTATTGCGTCCGTGGAAGTATTGCCCACCCAGGGAAAGTGACCAGTCCACGGCGGCCGCACTGTAAGACAAAAAAAATCGTACTAGTCACTTAAGGGCGAACCTCTAGTAAATTCAATTATATGATGTTTGTTTCTAACTATGGAATATGTACTGACTGCACTCAAAAGGGTATAACATTATCTATTGACTAAAGTGAATTTTTTGCTTTGATTGGTTGATAGATACGTGGTATGAGACCATATTCATTGAAACCCACGATACGTCCGCCCAGCCACTGACAAATTTCCCATACCCAGTGGAAGCCTCGTTCCGAAATCTACAAATTGTCCATACCCCGAAGAAGACGCGTCATTCCAATTTTACAGTGAACATGTATTATATTTTAATTTTTTATCTCCAAAATATAGCTCATGACCCCTTATTGGAATGAGCTTGTCGAGTACCCTCCAATGCGGGGTTCATAAGCTATGTTTTTGAGACAAAAAAAGAAATTCAATAATTTTTTTATACTAGTCATATCGGCATATTTTCACAAAAACTCTTTTACACAAAAATTCCACAGAAACCTGTATGGCTCAACAATGGAAGATAAAAGATCTCATGCTGTGTGTGTTCACACATGAAATAGATTGTACTTCTAAAATGGAAAGTCAATAGATAAATTCGTTACCCCGTGTCTGATCACGTGGTACGGGTTTTTACCTACCCGAAGCCAGCCGTGTCCCATTCGGCCTTCGGCCTAATGGGATACGGCTGGCTTCGGGTAAGTAAAAATCCGTATCACGTGATCAGACACGGGGTAACTAATTGTCTCTCAAATTCTAAATTATTCAAGGACTGAAAACTGATTATCATAGCAGGCGTTTGCGATAATCAAAACTATTTAATCGTGAATCGCAACAAGTTTTAAGGTCTACCTCTCATCTTCTGATCTAATTCAACATTTTTATTTTTGACAGCTTGAAAAATTCCGAAGTCTTTGTCCTGATACTGGAGAAAGTATTACCAACATAGGTACCATCAAACAACAGAAGCGCCTTCTGAACAATTACCGACCAATACAGGCCTTACATGGGAGAAAGGTCTTCACAAATACACCACCATATGAAGCCCATGGATCTGGAAAAAGTGAGTGCAGGGGATAATTGGATCTTTGCATATAACATCCAAATACCAAATCATATGGTGTACCTTCATTACAGATTTGACCTGTTAATTGCAATAGGTTATAGAGTGAACTCTTGTTAACTGTATAAAGAATCTTGTGATGAACTAATTGGGAGAGTGCTCAATTTAATATTTGCGTCCAAAAATATGTCCACGTGTCCTTGTCTCGTTACAGTTTATGGGAGAGTGCCGATACAGTTAAAATTAGAAGTCCTGTCACGAACTGTGCGCTTATCTAGGCTTAATTGCGAGAAGAAATTGCCATAATGAATGGCATCCAAAGCATGGCAGGTTCTTCTGGTTACTCATAGCAAACACAGGCAATGTTTCCGCCAAAGGACCTCCGGGTTACCCGGAGGTCCGTTGGCTGAAACATTGCTTGTGCACAGGATATATGTACAGAATTTGATAGCCTTACTATGGTCATAACGCGCAGATTAACGCACATAGCGACGTGCTATTTGTGCGCATTTCATGACAGGACTTCTAGTTTTAACTGTAGCTAGCAAATTGTAGAAGGCAAATCGTCCCCTGAGTTCCAATGTGTTCTATGTGCCTACTGGCACATAGAACACATTGGAACTCAATGGACGAAATGCTTATAGACAATATAACAGAGATAATATGAAGCACATACACATTATGGACTATTGCAACTCTTTTTATATTGGACTTCCGCTGAAATCTATTAACCTGCTTCAGCGCATTTAAATACAGCATCCAAGATGAATACTGGCGCCAAGAAATTTGACCACCTTACACCAATCCTGAAATCCTTGCAATGGCTACCAGTTGAGTCTCGCTTCAAATATAAAGTACCAATGACACACAACATCATCCATGGCGATAATGCCCCTACATACTTAAAACAGATTGTCGCTTCACACAAACCAGTACGGAATCTTATGTCATCTTCAGAGAATTTTCTTGTCGTGCCCCGAATAAGATCCACTACAGGAAAAATATCATTCACTTTTGCAGCTCCCTCGCTATGGAATGCACTCCCTCAGAATTTAAGGAAATCCCCCGATACTGAAAATTTCAAAACAGGTTTAAAGACCCATCTCTTTCGGGTAGCCTTTGACTGCTGATTTCTTTCTTTTGAATGTCAATTTATTTTGTTGGCGCTTTTGAGCAGTGTTTTGCTGGTAGAAGCGCTATACAAGTAAATTATAATTCTTATTATAGATTATCGTGATGAATTGATGGTAACCGAGACGGGTGAACATACGCTCCGAGCCACAAGCCTTAGACCATGTTACTATCAATTCATCGCAAGAAAGTATATGTTCCAATAAGACTCTACCCATAGCAAGCCAGAAAATGAGCAGACTGTCACCTGCAAAATGAGGTTCCCAGAGGGTGAATTTAGTGATGCTACCCTGCTCAGCAGGGTAGCATCACAACATTTACCCTCTGTAAACCTCAATCTGAATCAGGGTCTCAAAACTGAACAGAAAGAGGTACCCAGAGGATAAATTGGCCCAATGTATGGGATAGTATCAGCAAATTCACCCTTTGGGGACCTCATTCTGCAAATGTCGAACTGCTTATTTTCAGGCCTGACCCATAGCCCATATCCCACATTGTGAAATGAACAAGACAACTTTTAACGTTAACAAGTTTAGTAAATAAACCTCTCGTGTTCCTCGCGACGTCACTGGATAGATCATCAATAAATTAGATAAAGGTCGAGGTCACTCCATTCAAATCTCAGTTCAAACTGATTTCATACACTTTATTTGGAACATCGTCTGCTGCACGTGTGAAAACTTCAGAAAATTGAACCGGTTTGCAAGTCACCCCGTTTGTGAAATAATTGCGAAACGGGCAACCTCATTTCAAATATTTCGTGTGGTGACGACGAACGGTAACGTATGCTACTGGAGCGGCAAACGTAGAAAAAACTTCGCGAGCTCTCGGCCAGTCAGGGGCGAGGATTTTAGTCTTATTGGAACATAATATGAACCCTTTAACGGTTCCTGGACGTCAGAATGGAACCAAAATGTGGGCTTCCGTCACCTAAAGGGTCACAGAATTATTGTGACAACCATTAAATTCCCCACGTTTGCAGACCCATTCGAATTCACGAATAACTAACTGTGAAGGAGAAGCGAGTTTTTAATAAAATGAAACTTTTAGGAAGAATCAGCTTCAATGAGGTATTCATGGAGAAAACCATTCTTGAAATGATGGGTGTGCCAAGAAATACACATGGATCGGAAGTGATACCTCTAAACCAGAATGATGCAAGCGACGGATAACATTGTCGAGTTTTGCCGCAACACTAGAAACAATCGAGGGTAAGATTGGGTGGATGTGGATCAAAGACAAGACAGACTTAATGACACTGTTATCTTAATTATTTGGTAAATCTTCCCCGACAGCCGATGGTGTAAACTAATGTTCCAGAATATTTGGAATTCCAACACAAATACAGGATAGATTGAGCAAGTGAGGGAACTGATAGGGAGCAATGCAATAGAGGTCCCTGAATAAGAAGTGGGAGCAACCCAGGGTAAAAAAAATGTCAGAGAAAGAGTCATGGAGAATTGTAACCGAAATTGTTAATAAGAGGTGCAAAGTAAATAGGTCTCTGGGTGGCCTGCGCGATAAAGTGAAGCCAGGTTCTGAAGAGAACCTTGATGGCACCTTTGGAGGATTTCTGCTGTTTAAACTGATGTCACGATCGCTGAATCTTAGGGGAAAAAGTGGGAGAAAGACAGTAAAAAGGAGTGCCGAATGTGTAATTAACCCATTGAACTCTGGTGGTATTTTCCATGTCCATATTCATTATTTGGGGTACACCAATCGATATTTTCAACGTGCAGCCGCTGGGCTGCACGTTGAAAATATTGATTGGTCTACCCCACTCATTTACTGAACAGCCGTCCCATTTAATGACGTTATGGCGTATCAGGTTCCTTGTCGGAAAAGCGGCCGCTCGGGTTCAGAGGGGTATGGTCTAGTGGAGACCCTTGAACACTTTCTTTTAGAATGTCCAAAATATGAGTCTAACAAAATAAGATTAAACAGAAGTAAAAAAGTGGACTAGGCGAATTAAGAATATGTGGGTAATGGCTGTCACCAAGGAGGGTTAATATGCTTATCAGTGAGAGTGGGAAGAATTGGGTACGGGATGTCATCAAACAGATTGTTTCCGAGTGTTGGGAGGTGAGGAGACGAGTGTGTAGAGGGAGGCATTTGGGAGCACGGGGTTAATCAAAGCCTTCTCACCTGAGAAGCGTGACAAATCAGCGGCCGACTGAAATGTTAATATATTATTATTATTATTATTATTATTATTATTATTATTATTATTATTATTATTATTATTATTATTCGATCTTGGTATATCCACTATCAGCATTTAATCTACTATATCATGTATGACAAGAGTTCCATGAGTTCTGCCAAACAAGATATAACAGAATAAATTCTCAATATATACTAAAATTCGTGTTAACCCTTTACCCAACGTAACGGATAAAACCGGCCAACGCTATTCTCAAAAATCGTCAAATAATTTTCATTATTTTTTCATTTTTTGTCTGAAAAACATTGGTTATGACACCTCGCTGGAACGAGCTCGTCGAGCTCGTTCCAGTGAGGGATCATAACCTATGTTTTTCAGACAAAAAATGAAAAACATGAGTTATTTAAGATTTTTTTTTGCAAGTGTCGTAAAGGATCAAATAAATTTTCCTGCTGATCCTTTAACCAACGCACACGATGTTAACCTTTATTATTTTAAATATTATTTTTCCAAATTTTTCACAAAATTTCAACAAAACCATTTCAGGTGATTCCGGTAACTGCGATGTGCACTTGGACAAGACACTGAATCCCGATTGCCTACATGAGGTGTGGGGGTGGGGGGAGGGGGTGGCGGTCTCTACTAAGTTCACTGTACATTGGTGGTGCACTTGCCTTCAACCACTGCAAACTCGGCATGTGCAAAGTTAGAAAGCAGCGGAGTCCATCGGGTCCCGAGTTCGATCCCCGTCCGGGACGACCCGCGTTGTGTCCTTGGGCAAGGCACTTTATCCTGGTTGTCTACAGGTGGGTGCGATGACGCAGTGTACTAAGGCGTACTGCACGTCGATGGTGCACATGTCTTCAACAACCGCTGTAACCCTGCTTGAGAGGAGCTTGGACAGAGTAAGAATGTGGGGGAGCTGACAATTGCTCGTCGATGCTCGGTGGTTCTCTCCGAGTACTCCGGCTTCCTCCACCCGTAAAACTGTCACGGTCACGATTAGCCATTGTGAGTAAGTATGTGACCTTAAACACATAAATAAATAAATAAATAAATAAATAAATAAATAAATAAATAAATAATAGGGGAGTCTGACAGTTGCTCGCCGCTGCTCGGTGGTTCTCTTCGGGTACTCCTACTTCATCCTCCCGTAAAACAGTCACGATATGACGTGATCCTAGTTGTTGAAAGTGTCATTAAACCCTAAATAAGCAAAGAAACCTAGATTGGTCAAAGACATACAACACTCTGTACCTATCACCATGACAGGCGACAGAAAAAATATTATTTGTAGACTTTTATTTATTAATTATTGGTCAGAATTTTTTTTTTTTATGTCATGTCACCCCTGCATAATAGTATTTAAATCAAGTTGATGGATAAGGCCAAACATTGACCAACAACAAGGGAAATTATTGTGTTATTTTTTCAGTATATACCTTGAAGGTATTTTCAAATTTGCAAGTTTTTTTTTGGTATGGCATCTTTATTGATACATAGTTGTCTTCATCAGACACTTGAACAAATTACTTAAATAAATTAGAATAATTTGATCTAGTTTTCAAGTGCAAAAATAAATGGCTGAATTGTGGAGAGTGTTTAGTAATATTAAGGAGGGTGGTGAAGGATTGAAAGTGGTGTACCCTTAGTGTCTTATGGGCAGTGGCGGCGCTACAGGTGGGCCTCGGCCCCCGCCCCAATTTTTCCTCGCCCCCGCCCTCAAATCAAACTTCAAATAAGTATCTGACCTTGGTTTTCCCACCCAATATCACACTCGCAAACGGCACACAACAATACACATCATGTCAGGTGTTGCTCAGATATCGCTACCAGGGCGTCCAAATATGAAGATTTTTCCTGTGGGATCCCCCAGACCCCCCCCCCCCACAAACGGGAGGGGATACCCTCCTCCCTGGTTCAGTGATCTGAACGTAGTGGCTACCCCCTTACAGGGGGTAGCCACTACGTTCAGATCGCTGGACTACCTCCTCCCCTATCCTCCTCTAGCTCGGGCCTGCGGCGTTCGGGAGATGTCTGACCTTGACCCCCCCCCCCTATCTTACGTAGGCTACCCAAATTGAAATCCTGGCGCCGCCACTGCTTATGGGTGATGTCGGGTAGAACTGTGTGGTTAGCCCTTTACCTAATGAATCTGACGCATTCACCCATGTAATATACAAACTTTTCATTTGAAAGCAATACAACAAAACCATATCATGTGACCCCCCCTCATTGGAACGAGCTCAACGAGCTCGTTCCAATGTGGGGTCACATGATATGGTTTTGTTGAAATTTTTTGTTAGAAGTTTGTTAATGAATATAATTGAAATAAGAAATGTTTAGATCGTGTTGTTGTTAGGTAAAGGGTTAATCGGTTTTGTTAGTCAGTTTCAGTTTTTAATTAGTAAAGTGCTAAACTAATTTTAAAGTTAATTTGTAACATGGGTACATTTGTTCAAAGATACCATGCAGGTCCATGCTACAAGCAAGGCGAGCCTTAATTATCTGGAGTTTGTTCGTAAATAATTGATTTGTTTCAATTTTTGGAGAGTGCCAACAACACTCTCTAATAAATTTTACCCAAACAATTTTCGATAACTGTGTTCCATCTAAATTCTAATGCAAACAGTGTAAAAGCCATTACAGTGGCTTTTCTACTCAATCTCTCAAAAATGAAAACTGTTGTTATCACAGAAACCCAAAATCACATTTGTGACAAATGAACAAATTTTCACTGCCGAAATATGTTGGTCAAAATTCATTTTACAAATGCAAATGTGAAATGGGATCAATATTGAAGAAAAACTGCCAGAATGGTGACGTTTGAATTCTGAGTCAATGAGACATTTAACACATTTGTACATGTGTTTCAATTTATATGTTTGGATATGAGTAAATTCAATGAATTACTTTAAAAATCACAAGGAAATACATCTCCATTTCAATTTACCGCTCTGAAAACTACACACATTGCTTGTACATATGCAAACCTGAAAATAAGCAAACTGCCATCTGCAGAATAAGGTCCCCAGAGGGTAAATCTGGTGATGCTACCCTGCATAGCTTGGTACCATCACCAAATGATGAATCTCAACTCTGAATCAAGGTCTCAAACCTAAACAGAAAGGGGTACCCAAAAGATAATTTGGCCCACTGTATGGGATAGCATTAGCAAATTCACCCTCTGGAGTCTATGGGGCCACTACTACGGTTCCATCCCAGTAGGATAATTTGATCAATTTCAGCACAAACACAGAAAAAACAACATTCTGCTGTTTTTTGCTAGGTCTTTATGTTCGGTTTTCCAGTTTGCAAAAACCGGAACCGAGCAGGAATACTTAAAAAAAAAAATTAAAAAAATAAAAATTCTAAACCAGAACCCATGCGATGCCTATTGTTTTGAGATTAGCCATCCTGTTTTGAAATAAAAGTGTGACAAATAATCACCTGGAAGACCTTCTGCCAAAGTTATTTGATTATTGTCCACAAGGCGCCTTTTTGATTGTATTTTACATGTTTGTCAAAGTCAGATAAACTTCATTTGAGGTTAACCCTTTATGCAAACATCACGATATCAAAATTTATTATTTTATTTTTTTTGTTTTCAAAAGTTTCAACAATACCATATCACGTGACACCCTCACCATTGGATCAAGCTCGACAAGCTAGTTCCAATGAGGGGGTCACATGATGATCATGATGTTGTTGAGCGTTTTCAAAAGCTCCATTTGTAAATTACGCGGACGGACACAGCCGATACTTCAGTTTCATTGGAAGGTATTAACCCTTATTTCTCCCTCCCCATACAGCCACACACTTCCCCTTTTATACGGCTCTGACAAAATTGTTCCAAGTGTATTTTTCCTTGTTAACTCTTCGGGTAGGATGCTTTTGTCTTGACAGTGCTTTTACATCATCATCGGCTGCCTCTACAGGCATCCAACAATTATGTAGAAACACTATTCAGTCAGCTGCTACAATGTAAATGAATATCCCATAGTTATTAACGTAAAATTTAACTGAGGACTTAACCCCTTGAACCGGAGCGGCGCTCTTCCGACCAGGAACATGATACGCCACAACGTCATTAAATGGGATGGCTGTTCAGAAAATGTATGGGGTAGACCAATCAATATTTTCAACGTGCAGCCCCGGAGCTCCCCGCTGAAAATATTTATTGGTCTACCCCAAATAATGAATATGGACTCTTCTATTTGCTGCCATTGAACTGGCATGGAATATACCACTAGAGTTCAAAGGATTACGGGTAAAACAAAAGCCTCTGGTACAGACATACCCATCATAGTGAAATTATTGCTGCAGTATGGGGACATTCGCCCTCTCAGCCTTTACCCGGGAGGTCTAAACTCGTTTCCCCGTGATTTTCAAAACAAAAAGCCCCAAAACCGAGTAAACATTTTCAAAAGTGCACAGTTCTTATGAAACATGTCCATCAAATAATTTCAAGGGAAGTGGGAGCTGAGCTTACCCTCCCACCCATCAATTAATATTTCCTTGGAAGAACAATATGATATACTTATGTGGCGCCTACTGTGTTTACTCAGAAACATTCCCAAGATCTCGCTTAACCCTTTACTGCCACGCCCACTCTAGCCATATATGGAGGACCTCTATGCACGCCTGTACAGGAGGAAGTTTAATAAGATATATGACATACTTGAAACTCTATCATCTGATTAATTGTTGGAAAGGGATCTCTGAGCTCTTTCGAATCATTAATCCGGTGGTAGATTAGATCTGCGCATACCAGAATGTACAGGTAATCATCATAAAATGGGTGACAATAGTATCTTTCGGCAGCGTAAGTGTTAAAGCAACATGTAATATACCAAATATATTATGTTATTTTCCAGGTCACTGGACGTATGATGATGATGAACATGGTAAGTTTTATTAAAGACAAATATTTCACATTAAGTTGTAATTCATTCTTTAGTTTAATTTTAGACAAAGCCCTTAAACCCGATGTCAAATTTACACATAAAGTAAATTCATTATACTTGTATAGTCGTAGATTAACACAATGAACACCAAATTGGTAAGGGAAATAGGTACATTGTGTAATAGTGTAATTATACAACCCTGTATGGCTGCAAGACTAAATTAATACTGCATCACCCTGTAAATGCAAACTAATTCTTAGAGTTCACTCTTTGCGTGCGCCAATTTTCGTACCCAGTACAAAAATACTCTGTTACCAAGCAGAGATATGATCACGATCTTCTTAGAAAGTATAGTACACTGCAAAAAATATAGGTTCTCTTTGAAACCAAAATTGGTTCTAATCTTGTCCCTGAGATGGAACCAGTTCTGTTTAAACAGTATTTATTGCAAATCAAATAAATTTATAAAGATTAACATTAAATATTAACAGAATTAAACATAAATTGAGGGGGTTTCAGCCGTAAGTTTAGAGCTTATACGAGGTTGTCTCAAATCATTATTAAGCAAAGGAGATATGAACAGTTGGCATATCGAACCAGTTTTGGTTCTATACAGAACCAAAACTGGTTCGATATGCCAACTGTTCATATATCCTTTGTTTCAAAATGTTTGGCAACGCACTCCAAGTTTACTGCTGAATCTACTTCAGTTCATGAAATATTCTGTTAAAATTGAATGCTAATCTTGGTAAATTTATTTGATTTGAAATAAATACTGTTTAAACAGAACTGGTTCCATCTCAGGGACAAGATTAGAACAGGTTTTAGGTCTAAAGAGAACCTATATTTTTTGCAGTGTACTATACTTTAGAAGTCCTTATTATCAATCATTTCTTGACCTCATACCCAATCGATGTTCACGCTGTCCGGTGCCGAGAGTGCCAATTGCATGAAAATGGTGTTTGGCACCCACAATACAGCATCTGCACGCTAAAAACTAAAGTGTTAAAAACTACACTTGAAGTGCTGTATTTAACACTTACTAAGTGTTGAACTTGCACTTTGTTCAAGTGTAGATATCCCAGAACTTGACAGGTGTTACAATAATACCACTTGACAAGTGTAATGTCGCGACACTTGAAAGGAAACAACGCAGATGACGCGGACCAGGCTCGAACTCTCGAGCCTGATCCGCGTCATCTGCGTTGTGTCCTTTTAATTATGTACCCACCAAGCGCAAATCAAATTATGGACGATTCTGGAAGAACCACCAATGCTAGACACATGGGAAGTGCCATCCATTGAAGTTTCAGATGTCTGACGATTGTAATGTCTAAGTGCTTAAAGCATTGCACTTTGAGTGTTAAAATCAAACCCTAAGAGTTAGAATGGGTTTAACACCTTGAAAGTGTCAGTTTTAACACTTTAGTTTTTAGTGTGTGACAGTAAATTTGACACCAAAAATATATTTTTGGTAGGTCTTAAAGGCTTTGGAGTTTATTATTTCATTCCTTCATTTTGGATAAAATCGCTGTTTGATGACATAGGCGAGATATACGCCAATCAAGTAATCAATAGATATCATTATAATCATGCCTCATTGTTATGGATCAACTGAATTAACATTATTCATTTAATACGATTCTTATCAAAACATATCTTTGTTACTTAACCGTTTTTATCTTGTTTAATCTTTTGGGATGTAAGCGTCGGTGGCAGCATGCCCGACCAAGCCGGGGACGGGGGAGACTCGTTGTGGGACACAACTACAACAACAAGTGGCAGACTGTACTTGCCCGAAGAGCAACAAGAACAAAGTTCTCCTAGAATCATTGTCATCTTTAACTTCTGGAGAAAGACTTCGCTTATAAATGAAGGAAGTGACTCTTTTCAACAAACTATACTCTACAGTGCAAGGTTTCACATGCCTACTATTGCCGTTAGGTTATAACAGTAGTAAGGGATGGTCATTGGGTGAAATAATTCAACACTAAAATTTCCGTAGACATTTTTTCACCAGAGTGCCATCGGCCGATGGCACTCTGGCGAAAAAATGTCCATGGGAATTTTCAGTGTTAAATCAGTTCGCCAGAGTACACACGACAAGATGGCACTCTGGCGAAAAAATGTCCATGGGAATTTTCACTGTTAAATCAGTTCGCCAGAGTACACACGACAAGATGGCACTCTGGCGAAAAAAATGTTCGTGGGGATTTTCAGTGTTAAATCAGTTCGCCAGAGTACACACGAAAAGATGGCACTCTGGCGAAAAAAATGTTCATGGGGATTTTCAGTGTTCTGTCAGTTCGCCAGAGTACATACGAAAAGATGGAACTCTGGCGAAAAAATGTCTATGGGAATTTTCATTGTTAAATCAGTTCGCCAAAATACACACGACAAGAGGGCACTCTGGCGAAAAAATGTCTATGGGGATTTTCAGTGTTCTTTCAGTTCGCCAGAGTACACACGAAAAGATGGCACTCTGGCGAAAAAATGTCTATGGGAATTTTCATTGTTAAATCAGTTCGCCAGAGTACACACGACAAGAGGGCACTCTAGCGAAAAAATGTCTATGGGAATTTTCACTGTTAAATCAGTTCGCCAGAGTACACACGAAAAGATGGAACTCTGGCGAAAAAATGTCTATGGGGATTTTCAGTGTTCTATCAGTTCGCCAGAGTACACACGAAAAGATGGCACTCTGGCGAAAAAATGTCTATGGGAATTTTCATTGTTAAACCAGTTCGCCAGAGTACACACGACAAGAGGGCACTCTAGCGAAAAAATGTCTATGGGAATTTTCACTGTTAAATCAGTTCGCCAGAGTACACACGACAAGATGGCACTCTGGCGAAAAAATGTCCACGGGAATTTTCACTGTTAAATCAGTTCGCCAGAGTACACACGACAAGATGGCACTCTGGCGAAAAAATGTCTATGGGAATTTTAAGTGTTAAATCGGGTCCCCATAGTACACACGATCGTGAATTTTCTCTGGCGAACAAATGTCTATGGGAATTCAAGTGTTAAACTCGCCCAAGTGTCATCCCTTACTACTTATACTTACATATATAATGAGCACTTTCATTCAAAGGATATATGTAGCATAAGGGTATTTTTCCATGCTGAAAATTGTTGTTTTATCAAACGGTCAACATAGTTTTTTTTCAAATTACCAACCTTTAGAGAAAATGGAGGTGTTCAGGCGATCGGCATTGTTTTTCGACAGATGACAATAATTTCCAAAGCCCACTGTGTATTTAACTGCTGCAAAAATGTTAGTCCAAAAATACATGCATTTCCTACATACCGTCTAGAAATGGGATGAAATTGTTGTAGACTAGCAATTTAATCAGAAGGCAAACGCTATAGAACATCCCCCGTGCACCCAAAAGATCGAGTCTTACAACTTAAAATATATTCTTAATAATTTACAGCTAATCGTACACTGAAAGATTATTCCTTCACTCATGAATTAATAATTCTTCATTTGAAGCATCTTGTAAATGAAATTAATTATAAGTATTTTTATTTATGGCTTTTCATCCATGACTTATCTCGTCAAGAAATTCGACTTTCAATAAATTTATCTCCCCTGAAATTATTAGAAGGACGAGGAAGATCCAATTTTTTTTAATTAGGGTTTAACGACACATTAACATCCAGGGTCATATCATGTCGGTGACAGTTTTACGAGTGGAGGAAGCCGGAGTACCCGGAGAGAACCACCGAGCAACGACTAGCAGCTGTCAGCTCTCCAACATCGTAACTCTGAACTCTGCACCGCGGCACAGACAGGGTTAGATTGGATGAAGACATGCGCACCATCGACGTGTAGTACGCCTTAGTACATAGCGTCATCGTGCCCCCATGCAGGCAATCGGGGTGAAGTGCCTTGCCCAAGGACACAACGCGGGAGAGCGAATCAGTCGCTGAAATGGTCACCCATCCAACTACTAACCGCGCTCGACGTTGCTTAACTTCGATGATCTGACCAGAACCGGTTACCGCGACGCCACCGCGCCCCCGAGGAAGGTCCAATTAAGAAGCATGTAACTGTTGACAAAACACCTATGACATCAGTAGAAAATAAAGCGAGTTTCCTTTTGTTACTTTTAATAAACAAAAACAACAGACAGCTCTCGGAGCTGTCTGTTGTTTTCGTTTATTAAAAGTACAAAAGGAAACTTGGTAACCGTCCACTTTGGCTCTTTGTTTAGCGAATGTGTTTTTACGGTAAAATGCAAGTTTTTATTCTTCTCAGAAAAAAATGTCATTACAGCCAAGACTTTTATATCAATGGAAAGGATATAGACAATAGTTCACTGTCTGGAGTAACGCACGATGTTTATTCTCGAGTGGGAAGCGGAAGGTTATTTTCACGAGGTGCTAGCCGAGTCAAAATAATCCCCGCATCCTACGAGAGAATAAACATCGTACGTTACTCCAAGCAGTGAACTATTGTGTTTATTATATTTCCCTGATAATATCTGCAACACAAATACCCCTCTTGTGTCATCCAAGAGCAGTTTCCCAAGGTCGCTCAATTTGTTTTGACGGTTAGAAAATCGGCGCATGAAGACAAAAACTTGAATGAATGAACTGATAATATGACGTCATCAGAAAGGAATGCAATGACGCTCGTTTTCAAATGGAAATTCAAGTGACGGGAGATATGAACTTATGAAGGAAATCAACACATTTTAAAGAAATAATTCAATCAATCACAATGAATGAGTTGTCATATTCAACTTCTTATAACTTTGTGTGGATGTGTACATAGTTATTGTTCGCTGTCAGGTGGAATATCAGGAAGAATATTTGTCGAGGTGGACTGGGTGTTATCACTGGATTTCGAGGCGGAACAACTGCAATGGTAAAAATAGTCAGTCATGACTGGGAGTAGGATATCGCCGTGGGAGTTGAATAACACTTTCGAGGACGTGGGAGTAGGATATGTTTTTTATTTACAAAGGAAAAAGCTGTAGAAATATAATAACGTGTCTATATTATATGTCACGGTGCACGCACTGTTGATATGATGAACAGAAAAAAGTTCCAGAATAACAAACGATAATGAAATCGAGCCGTTTTCCTATTTTCAAATGGATTTAAACAGAGAATATTCAGCGACTGATTCGCGCTCCCGCGTTGTGTCCTTGAGCAAGGCACTTAACCCCGATTGCCTACATGGGGGCACGATGACGCTGTGTACTAAGGCGTACTGCACGTCGAAGGTGCGCATGTCTTGAACCAATCTAACCCTGCCTGTGCCGCGGTGCAGGGTTACGATGTTGGAGAGCTGACAGCTGCTCGTCGTTGCTCGGTGGTTCTCTACGGGTACTCCGGCTTCCTCCACCCGTAAAACTGTCACCGACGTGATAATGACCCTGGCTGTTAATGTGTCGTTAAACCCTAATAAAAAAAACTCCAAAAAACCTGAGAATATTAGTCAAACGTTCAAACTGATCGGGGAATTTGTAAAAAGCCAGCTTCTGTATTTTATACTACTCTACAAGAAAATGCCTGAAATTTGTGAATTAATGATACAGCTTCGCTAACATTCGAAATTTCAATTTTTATATGGAATTCCCATACCATTGGTTTTAAATTTTCTAACAACTTTAGAACATTAACCCTTTGAGACTTTAATTATCCTGACGTTCAAACGTCACTGGGAATTCAGTTTCTTTAAGAAATAACTGTTGTTTTCCTTCGGTTTATGCGATATAAACCGAAAATTTTCAGCACAAGCTTCATAACTCGCTACGCGAGTTATGAAGCTTGTGCTGAAAATGTTCGGTTTATATCGCATAAACCGAAGGAAAACAACAGTTATTTCTTATAATTTAATCTGGCTATAATATCAAAATATAAAAACTATGTGTCCGTGAACGAAAAACTTTTAATTTTCGCAAAAGACAACAGTCAAACTCAGGAAAGTGTGCCACAAACAGGTCACGTCAATCATTGTCAAATTGTTTGTTGTTTTGATTTTCGATCGCAGACGACAGATATTTAGCAAATCTCGTAAAAATATCATTAAAAACATTTTTTTTTAAGTTTCCCCAAAATCATGTTTGGGTGTATGATCTTTTATTCGTCTCCCACTTCGGTATATTTTATTAAATTCAATTGTTCCTGAGAAATTATCATTATATTCTTGCTGACTGGAGGCGACGAAAAATCGATCATTGATCTTTGTTTACAAGCTTGTTATCAATCTATCAGTTTGTCGTCACGCCCTCACGGTGACAATTGGATTGAGTGGGCGGGGCTTCCAGAGTGTAGACATTCCAAATCATTACGTGATTTGGGTTATACGATTTTGATGACTTTAACGCTTTATACTTTCAACCAATCAAACGCAGAGGCGAGGCAAATGATTAAATTATTCAACTCTTTTCAAAATGCGACGTCAAACGTCGGAAAGTGCAAATAAGATATTTTTCACATTTTTTTCACATTAGTGATTATCTGGTTGAGGGCTAGATTATTTTTGGTGGTCTGAATTTGTTATTCAAAACTTGTTTTATTACAAATTATTGGAGAGTGCCCACAGGCACTCTCCAATAATTTGTAATAAAACAAATTTATTTAAATAAAATATTATTTGTGTTCGACTGAATATGAAATATAAGCAAGGAAAGTGTTGGCTTTTGCCCTGGTATTCTCATTTTTTGAAAGTTTTGAGACTGGCTTCTGGAACTCAACCTGTTAAGAAGTATTGACAGCAGGATTATATTAGTATTTTAAGCTGCGATAACATTTGGCTCAACGGTTATCACGGAGCACTATTCGGGAGAAAATAGGAATTTGAGATTAAAACTTTAAAAAATCGAAAAATTATAACAAAACAAATGACCACAAAGTATCAACGTGCTATTTGATTTTGTACGTAATAACACGTACAGATGTATCAAAGGATTAAATTAAACAAAGGATTTCGTACATAATAACACGTACAAAAGTATTAAAGGGTTAAGCAGAGCAACGTTCCCATAAATCTCCTCCAATGAGGAGAATTGCCAGCAATTAGACTGATGGCGGGTTTTTATTTCAGGCCCTCGGCACTGGTCAAAGACTTACCAAGTTTGTCATGGCACCAGGCAATCTCCAATCAACATTAACAGAAAAGATGTCAGTGTTGTTACCAACTTGAAAAACTTTGTCTTTCATGGGTGGGACAGCAAGGAAAACCTCACCTTGAAGCTGAAAAACAATGGACATACAGGTATGTATTTAGATTTTTTTTGTGAAATGATAGCTCAGTTGTATGAGAAGATAAACTAAAGTATAATTTGATGAGTGGAAGAACATCAAACTGTTGTCAGCTGTACAAGTGGAATTCTTGAACGATATGCAAACATTCTTTGGCTGGCGAACATGATTTAGGCCTGTACAACCACGCGAAATGAAGCAGTGCTTGTTTACTGTAGTAGAAAGCTCTGTTTTACTGGTAACATAGAACCCAGTAACCAATGCCTGGGGTCGAAGTCCTCTAAAAAGGCCTCAAAGTCCTCTAAAAAGGCCAGTGTATTTACACGATTCGCACATGGACGGAGATATGTGACCTGAAACACCAGTAAATAAATAAATAAATAATGTTCAAATTAGAATATGAGGTTCCTAAAAAAGGGTTACGTACCTTAATATTTACGAGAACCAATTTTTCAGGAAACACTTTTTCAGAGAGACCGCGAGATCGACTTTCTGACACTGATTTTTATGCCAGTGTCCGTGGAAGATGTGACGTTTATTTTACCAGTTTTTCAGCTGACTGATATGCTGTGGTGTGGTACACTGTTGGAAAGGGTTCAGCGAGCCTTTCCAACATGTCACGTCGCAGTATGTCATAGACAGGCCCAAGAGATCCCAAGTTTAGTCATCACTATAAATAAATCTCGCTATTTGTGGGAGTCGGAGGCCTAATAAATGGAGTGAATGAAAAATTGGTCGTCCTAAATCTTTTGAGGCGAACGATGGGCAAACGAAACAGTCGTTCGCCTGTTGTTTTCAGGCCTGCATGATTAATAAGATAATAAATATACACCATGCTTCTGTTGTCATTTTAGACATTATCACTGCTCCAGAACAATGAGGTTATTTATTTTCATAATTTCAGTTCAAGTAGATATTGATGGAGATTTATCCATTATAGGAGGGGGATTGGCTGGACGTTTCATTACAGCTCAGTTCCATTTCCATTGGGGATTTGATGACTCCAAAGGATCTGAACATACAATCGATGGGAAGCGATATCCATTGGAGGTAAGTCTGGACATACAGTCGATGGAAAGCGATATCCATTGGAGGTAAGTCTGAATGCACGTGTTCAAAGTTTCAACATATTATCCTGCAAAACAGAGACGGCGGAACTGGGGCGGGTGGAGAAACTCCGTATACCCCTTCCCATCAAACATTGCCCCTGTCTTCAGAAAACAAAACTGCCTCCACAGACAGACAAGAATATCCCAAACGTTCCGCGTACAAATCGTAGAATATCTGAATTTGCACTCGCCATTTCCCAGTGATCCAAATTTAATCTGTCCATTTTCCATACTCTTCAGTGCATTAATGGGCATTAATGGGCACAGAGTTTTGTTTTAAGCTTCTTTTTTTACAACGATTGGCGAGCAAGATAGACAAGTTATATTAACACCTCTGCTTGACCCAACGGCGCAGGTGTGTGGGGTGACCTTTGTAGGGTCAACTTCGTGGCTTTGCTCTTCTCGATTACTACGAAGGGATCTAGAAGCCTGCACGGAATGTATCTCTCTCTGCACAGAAGACAGCCATTTACCCCCCCCCCCCCGCCCCCCACTCGATATGATGGTACGCTATTGATGCTGACAGAGAGTGTCCAGACACCTCGAGAACTTTCCCCGACCGAGGATCGGTCTCGGAAGTGGGCCGGTACCTCTGGCATGAGAGGCCAGTGCACTTATCCACTCGGCAACCACTCTCACTGAGTTGGCATTGAGTTACCCCCTTTGAATGTGTTTACACGTGCTTGAGTATATGTAAAATTTAAGGCTTTTGATAATCCATACCCCCTTCATAACTCATACATATGCTTGCGCCGAAAAAATAGGGTACTATACTACACCGAAAATCACACGTATACAGTTCGGTATAGTAGGTGCCCAATTCTATGTCCCTCACCCCCATCTTTCAAAAACGTTCCACCGCTGTTGCTGTTAAATATTTATTTATTTGTAAAATAGTGGAACCACATTCACTGAATTGCCACGTGACGAATTTTCAGCTAACAGGGACATTCTACTTACCGGAATTAGGTCATATCAAATTTTCCTACATTCTGTAGATAAGTTAGACTGACCATTCACAAATCAAATTTTCCTACATCCTGGAGATAAGTTAGACTGACCATTCACAATCACTGCTAAGATCATGACATTACATTCACTTTTTTATTGGTGCTTAACCCTTTACCCAACGCAGACGATTTCAAAATTTATTATTTTAAATATCATTTTTTAATTTTTTTCAAAACATTTCAACAAAACCATATCATGTGACCCCTCTTTGGAACGAGCTCGACGAGCTCGTTCCAAAGAGGGGTCACATGATATGGTTTTGTTGAAATTGTTTGAAAAATAATATTTTTTCAGCTGCTGAATTTGCATATTACGCGGGCGGATTCGGGCGGTTCGTTGGGTAAAGGGTTAACGATACTTTCGACAGCCAGTGTCACCTCGTGTCGGACAGTTTTACACGTGGAGGACTCCTGAGCCCCGGAGAGAACCACCGAGCAACAGCGAGAAACTGTTGGACTTCCCATCGTACTAACTCCACACAAACGGGGTTGGTATTGGTAGAAGACAAGTGCATCTTCGGCATGCATTACGCCTTAGTACACAGCGCCACCGTGATCCACGTGGGTAATCGGGATTATGTGCTTAGCCCAAAGACGCAACACAGTTATTCCTGGTGAGGATCGAACCGTAGACCTTTTGGTTTGAAGACCAATGCCGTAACCACTCAGCCACCGCTCTCCCGTTGCATTCGTCTGTCTGTCTGCCTGTTTGTTCATTTTAAAACAGTTTGTATATGAGTTTAAACTTTTTTTAACCAGGAGCCAATACTATAACAATTTGTCAAGTTGCAAATTCGTCGCCTGACTGCTAGAATGTCCTATGTCCCATATGGGACATAGGACATTCTAGCACTCAGGCGACGAATTGCGAGATCTCTGAAAATGTTAATGGTTCATTTTAACCCATTTAAAGTCCTAACTACAAAATACAATTCTAGAATATACAATTATAAAGTTTTTTTTTGTATTGGCCCCAGGTTAAACATTAGTGCTTAATTATTGTAAATTCATTCATTATTAACTGTTTGCTACCATTTATTTAAACATTTGACCATATTTGGCTGTTAACCCTCTATAAACTGACATCACAATAACAACATGTCAAGCAGAAAATTTTTCCCATCATACAACTAGCAATTTAACCAATTCAGTCTTATCTGACAGATAAATAAATAAATAAATAAATAAATAAATAAATAAATAAATAAATAAATAAATAAATAATCCTCTCATTTGTGTCATCCAATAACCAAATATCCTTCATTCTCCCATCCCACTTCCCCATTATTCTCCCAATTAATCTTATTTTATTAGACTCATATATTAGGTATTCTAAAAGAAAGTGTTCCAGGGTCTCCAATACTTCTAAATTATACATTTGGCACTCCTTTTTACTGTTTTCCCCAATTTTTCCTCAAGTTCCAACGACCGCGATCTAAGCTTAAACAGCCTCCCCCCCCCCCCCCCCACACACACACACAAAGGTGTCGTCAAGATACTCTTCAAAACCTGGACTCTCTTAAAGGCATAGGCCACCCAAAGATCTCTTTCCTTTGATATCCTCTGTGACTCTTTCTCTGGCGCTTTTTACTCTGGGTTGTCTCCACTTCAAAGTCAGAGATCTTCATTGAACAATTATCTATTGACTTCCTGTTATAAAGCAGTCTTTTGAGTACCTTATAAAGCATCGCACAGTTGATCTTTGTTATGCGAAATACGGGGTTCGTATCCCACCTGCGGCAACCGCGTTGTGTCCTTGGGCAAGACACTTCATCCCCATTGCCCACGTGGGGGCACGGTGGCGTTGTGTACTAAGGCATACTGCACGTCGATGGTGAACCTGTCATCAACCAATGCTAACCCTGCTTGTGTGGAGTTGGTATGTTGGGGAGCTGACAGTTGCTCGGTGGTTCTCTCCGGGTACTCCGGCTTCCTCCACCCGTAAAACTGTCATGGTCATGATTAGCCATTGTGCAGAAATATGTGACCTTAAACACAAATAAATAAATAAATAAATAATATGCGAAATACATTTTAACCCACTTTTAATGTCTATACAAATCTTCAGACTTACTAGTTCGCCAACCCTTCCAGACAAAGGCCGATACATCAAAATCTCTACCAGCATGTTTTTCCCATAATGCAAGTAGGAATTTAACCAATTCACTCTTGTTTGACAGAGCTCATTGAGCTCTGTCAAACAAAATTGCATTGATTAAATTCCTTGTTACCTTTTGGGGAAAAGGTTTGCGGCTAGGACCTTCGGTAGTTTGACATCAACCTTAACATTCAAATCATGTTTTCGTTAATTATTTTCCATCATATTCGGTAGGTTTCGTACGCACATATCACATCAGTTTCCTTTGTGCTTTCACCACATAACAAATAAACCAAGTTAGATAAACAACATCAGATGAGAATGTTTTGAAATATTTCAGATGCACATTGTGAACTATGCAGAAAAATATGGTAACATTTCCCATGCAATGTTACAGCCTGATGGACTGGCTGTGTTAGGATTTTTCTTTGAGGTGAGTTTTTCATTTTTTTTATTCCGTTCTTTCAGCAATATACCTCAATGGCAGCCTCAGGAATTTTGGCATCCTGACAAATGTTCTGGAACGGTGCCTACAATTTGAAGCAGAGATATATTAAAATGGGAAGACTGTTGGAATTATCAACAAAGGAAAACTGTAATAGAAATTTTCTTTCATTTCTTGCAGCAGGTACAGTCGCCGAGGAGTCGTGAACTGGTCGTTTTCTACGCGTGTGCAGTGATGTCCACGCATGCCATTACTAGGTAATAAAGATCACCATGTATAACACAAATTTTAATTAATGAAACACCGGGTTGTGCCCGGTGCTTCATTAATTAATTTTTTTGATGATTATTTATATAATTACTGTTTGGAAGCTACTATTATCGCGTACGTGGAAATATTGCCCACACGTGAAAAAGTGACCAGTCTCTAATGTACAGTACGTGGAGAGTGGATTGTAACTAAATCACCCGCGGAGTGGAGTTATCACCCAAGCTATAACTTTCAAATTCTGTACATATCGACAAAAACACAAGCTATGTTTTAGCCAATGGACCTCCGGGTTTAACCCGGAGGTCCACTGGCTGAAACTTTACTGGTGCTGGTAATGTTTTGCAACAAATTTGCAATTGTTTCTCGGGTGGAACTCCACTCTGCGGGTGATTTAGTGATAGTACACTCTCCACGTACTGTATATGCTTGATAGAAGTTTTATTGTGTTGGTGTACTGTTAAACATTTGGGGGTTAGTTTGTCCTGCCGATCCCCCTGCCCACACTAGTGCTGAAAACATAATCCATTGTTGTAACTGATGCCTACAGCCTTATAATAATTGGTTATTTAACAGGTCAAATTTTCACTAAAAATATGGTAAATCGTTTGTTGTGTGGAGTTATATGCAAATAACGGGAATATTCAATTAAGAAGTGTCCAATTATAAGAAGTTTATTGAACATGCTACAAATGGGGGTTAACTCTTTCCTCACGAAATGTCCGCACCCGCTCGAGTAGTTTGCAAACTGAGCACAAATTCAACAAAACCATATCATGTGACCCTTCATGGGAACGAGCTCGCGGAGCTCGTTCCAGTGAGGTGATGACATGATATGGTTTTGTTGAAATCTTTTTAAAACGTTGACCCCCTCAAAAAAAAATGAAAATCACAAATTTTGATATCGGGTGGATTGGGTAAAGGGTTAATTCCTCGTCCCTGATGGGGAATGTTTGTTCATGTGTCATTCTAATTGGTTAGTATTTGTCATTCTTCATGTGACGAACTTCGTGGTGACAATGATAATTTCTTTAATTTCAGCTTGATGAAGATAACACCCGAAATAAAAATTATAATCCAATTTTCAACCACTTGCGAGAGATTGAATACAAAGGTATGCAATTTATTGCTCGATAACAGAAATAGTGTAAAATGTCACAGAGTTACCTGGTTGCATGCTAAAAGACCATATCTGGGCTCCATTCTGAAGTGCAGCTACCACACCTAAGCCAGTGGCGTAGCGGAAAATCTTGTGCCCCACTCCCCCCCCCACGAGATAGAGACGGAGGACCTTTCATAATGGTGGTTGCCTTTAAAACAGGAGCAAATTTAGTGTTGTTACCGTGCACAGCATACAGGATTTCAGGTCGTACATACGCCATAAATTAAATGAAGGTATAGCCTATAGGATCGATTCTAAAAGTACGACTCTGTAGATTTTTTCATTACATGTTTTAAGTTTCACCCCCACCATCCAACGATACACACATGCACGCCCAACATGTGTGACTTGAGAGGCATGTATAATGTATGTATATTGTTCATTTCTCACCCCTGTCAGTTACAATGATGTAGCGTTCACTTAACCCTTTACCTAACTTGAAAAACAGACGACACTTGCAAAAATAATTCTTGAATAACTATTTTTTTCATTTTTTGTCTCAAAAACATAGGTTATGACCCCTCGTTGGAACGAGCTCGTTCCAACGAGGGGTCATAACCTATGTTTTTGGGACAAAAAATGAAAAAAAATAATGAAAATTAATTGGCGATTTTTGAGAATAGCGCTGGCTGGTTTTGAACGTTACGTTAGGTAAAGGGTTAAAATAATAATACATAGAATACAAAGAGTACGTCGTGTGGAAGTGAGAGTTTGAAATTATGTGTATTTGGTACACAGCCTCTCTCTCTCTCTGTCTCTGTCTCTGTCTCTCTCCCTTTCCGTCTTTCTTCCAGCGTTGGGACGTCCTTCAAGACAGGGACCCCCCTTCTAGCCCCCCCCCCCCCCCCCGCAATGCGGGCCCATCTCCCACGCCACTGACCTAAGCTTGAAGTAGGCACTCTCCCATAAATTGTAATAATTAAGGGAAAGGCACGTATAAAAAAATTCAATGACCAAACATAATATAGCACTGATTCTACTGCGGTTAAAATTTTACCCGGTGTTTTGAGAAAACGGAACCGAAACATTTTGCACTCTTCAATCAGAGAACCAGAGGGAACCAGACAATTGCTCAGTTCTTACTCCGCATGTCGTTTGGTCAATTGCCTGACAAATAAAACGAGAGTCTTGTTTCAAAACACTAGAATGGTTTAATGAAATTTGGATCGCCCATCCACACAAGCTTCACAATCACAATCTGAGTCCTGTGGGACGAACACTATAAAAAAAATTTCAGTTGTATTTTTCAGAATTATATTTTCTATTAATGGAAATAACCAATTGAAATGAACCATCAGCATTTTCAAAGATGTGGCAATTTTCCAGTTGTATTGGTTCTGGGGCAACAATCTTTGATTAGTCATGAAATTTCCTTTCACTGATAACTTTGAAGCTTTCCTAAAGCACACCCCAACTAACTTAGTCTGATCTTTCTTATGGGTTAAACATTAACAAAACAATATCCTTTTGCAGCTAGACAGTCAGGCTAAGGAGCGATTTATTGCACAAATCAAATTTGAAGGCTATAGAACAAAATGAGCCTTAAAGAAGTAGGTTACATACGATGTGTTATGCGTAACATGACAAACAAAAATACATTCCTCGATTAACAGCACAACGCCGCCCAGAAAAAACAGGGATAAATAACCCGTTACTTTGTTTTCTCCCATGTCATATGTATGAGATGTATGGAAAAACCTCTGGAAATCTGTGTCCAATGACATGTGTGAAGCTACCTCGAGGGAGTGTTCAGACCAACGCTCAGACATGATGTGAAAACATTTGTGTTGATCTTGATATTACACTTGTAAATTTGATCAAAACTTAAAATTGAACGTCTGCTCCATATTGGAATCTGTCTAGAATTGACCAGCATACAACAAAAAATACAACCATTACAAAATGACGTCAACTCATGAGCAAAACGTTCTGAATAAACAACTCGCTTAAAATCTGCAACCCATGCTACAAAACATACTAAGGAGACGTTTAACACTGGTCACTCCGACAAGACAATATTTTCTCTCTATTCTTCGAAACCCGAGAAAATACAATTATCAGTTCCACGACGCCCGCGATCATCCAACGCAAATTATATATTTAATTATTTATTATTGGTGTCAATAAATAATTAAATATATAATTTTTACGTTGGCTGTTCGCGGGCGTCATGGCTCAACTAATATAAGTTAATGAGGCATGTTTTAGGAAAGCATCACAAAATTCGGTAAAAGAAAAAATTGGTAAAAGAAAAGATTTCTAAATTAATTTTGACCTTTTGGGGGTAAAAATTCATTTTTCAAATTTCCCGTTTCCCGGTTTGGATTTGCCAAATTTCGGGACTTGCTAATCAGGAATCGGGGACCGGGAATTACTGATTCCGGATGTAACCTTACACTCCACTAATTAAAAAGGTCATGGATGGCTTGAGAAATAGGTATTTTTGTTTTACCACATTTCATTACCTTTTACATTACGCAGCATGCCCTGCAATAAGTTTCCGCTCACTTTCAATAATTTGTCTGTGTGAAACACACAGTATATTGTTTTTGTACGGTTTCTTTTTCTTTTCTTCTTCTTCTTCTTCTTCTTCTTCTTCTTCTTCTTCTTCTTCTTCTTCTTCTTCTTCTTCTTCTTCTTTCTTCTATTCACTTCCTTGTCAGCACTATAACTCGAAAACGAATTGCCCTATCTCGCTAATTTTTGGCATATTGACAGGCAGTTACAAGTTCTCGGCACCCTGTGTTTTAAGGTCGCTAGGGCCCTTGAGTATGGCCCAGTGGGCCACAGGGTTTTCACGGCTTCTAATTTCCTGTAACAGTAAATTATCCCCAAGCAATATTATATTGTATTTATTCACACTGGAGAAATATAAACAGAAGTGGAGGTAGATGTCAAACAATAAATGTAATCTTATTATTATAATCAGATGTCAGCTCTTCAAACCAAGCTGAGAGAAACTCTCTGCTTTGCAAGGAAATAAAGTACAAATCATTCAGTTTAATGCTTTTAACCCTCTCAAGACTTCAATATGGTTTCCAAAGATTTTATTTCATTTAGAATAATGTTAATCCTTTCCACACTCACATTACTGCTCTAAACATCATTCAAATAAGCAAAAATGTCCATTTCTGATTCCTTGATCGAACCCTTTTAATGCTGTGCACATATATGTTTTTTGTGGTCTCTTGGCATTTTTTTTATCTGATTCCTGTTGTATGAATATCTTTAAATACTATTAATGAAAACCTATTTCTGAGTTCTTTAAAAAATATTTCATCCCTCCCCCCCAAAAAAAAAATAAGCCTCCATAAATTCTCTTTTCATTTTGTTTATTTCCGATGCTTTAACCCTTCCACACACAAACATGAATTTACTGGATACAGTAAATTCTGTTTCTCTAGTTTCACTATCACTTCAGCGAAGAAGTTTTCACAAAAGACTAACACCTCACAACGTTTCGAAAGATATTTAGGACATGGTGAAAAAAAATCTAATCTGTCTGGGCCGATTATTTAATCTGTGCGCGCAGATTTGTAATCTTCCTGGGCAGAATAAATAATGATCGTTGACATATTAAAATAGTGAACAGGGGCCACTAGGTATAAAGTCAAATGTAAAACTTATTTCTATGTTACATTCTTAGTTTTTTTTAAAAATTAGCATGAAAATGTTTTCTAAGAAGTCCCTTTCAAGTAAATTTAAAGAAATAAAATAGCTCTTCACCGCATTATTTGGAGAGGATATAGTTTATTTTCAGTACACAAATCTTCATAATGGAAATGTCAAAATATATGACTTAGGCATGTAAAAGGAAAACAATATAAAATTTTGAACAGAAATTTTTGTGTTCCAAGTTGGGCAGTTTTCAAGGGTATCAAAAATGAGCTGGACTCTGGGTATGAATCAAGACCGGGAGTTTGCAACGTATCACAATTCGTCATGTGACACTCAAAACTATTGGCGTAAAATATCGCCCCTTGAGTGGAACAAGGTGCTATCAGCAATGCTAAAGCATTGCAGATGGCACCTTGTTCCACTCAAAAGACCGCTGCCTGGTCACTTTCTACGAGCGGGCAATATTTCCACAGACTCAATAATATTAGATTCCAGACACTTATTATAGGAAAATCACCAAAAATTTAATTAATGAAGCACCGGGTACAACCCGGTGCTTCATTAATTAAAATTTTGGTGATGATGATTTTTATTACGTAGTAAGCGCATGAGTGGGCATCACTGCTCATGCGTGGATTCGACCAGTCCATGGCTGCTGTACTGTGTATAATCGCCCACCGATTTCATAGCTTTTGGTTTGGTGAATATCGACCGGCCTCCACCATGATACTGCTAATGATACACTGCCCCCTCCCCCAACCCCCACCCAACACTCTAGAGTTTCTCTGTTACAGTTCTCGGGAAGGAAAGTCAAAAGACGATATATACAGTTCTGCCGCCGCTGTCTGGTAACTTTCCACGAGTGGGCAATATTTCCACGGACGCAATAATATTAGATTCCAGACACTTATTACAGGAAAATCACCAAAAATTTAATTAATGAAGCACCGGGTACAACCCCGTGCTTCATTAATTAAAATTTTGCTGATGATGATTTTTAATACCTGGTAAGAGCATGAGTGGGCATCACTGCCCCTGCGTGGATTTCGACCAGTCCATGACAGCTGTATACACTCGCCCACCGATTTCATAGCTTTTGGTTTGGTGAATATCGACCAGCCTCCACCATGGTACAGCTAATGATACACTGCCCCCCCCCCCCCAACACTATAGTGTTTCTCTGTTACAGTTCTCGGAGCTGCCCCATGCTTCCGGTGCCTTGGCAGTTTTAGACAATTTATTTGTTGAAAGGGTTGTCAAGTAACTCTCTAAAATACTGTGATCACAAAATATTTCGACTGGATCTCGACTGTGTCACGACCCGGATGAAATTATCTTTCTGCCTATCTCGCCATAGCATCACAGAATCTCACCCGTAGGGAAAGAAACGTTTTGATTCTAACATATGTAATGCTTTGGTATTGCAGATGATGCCTTGTTCCTCTCAAGGACCGATATATTGTATCACTTATATGTAATTGGCAGATGCCTCCTATCTGGAACGTGTTGGATCTTAGACTATGAGGGAAGCCTGTTTCCAAAACTAATCTTCCAGTTAGGAGCGTGGTGGCTCAGTGGCTTAGTCAAGGGGGAGGGGGGGGGGGGGGTAGGGGGATCCTCCACTAAAAATGACAGCCCCCCCCCCCCCCATCAAAATGGGAAAATTAAAGCACCAGAGGGTCCCAGATTCACTTTGAGGGTATTGACTTTTCAAAATTTTCTCAGGGAGA
Source organism: Pictodentalium vernedei (assembly GCA_031216915.1). Taxonomy (NCBI): domain Eukaryota; kingdom Metazoa; phylum Mollusca; class Scaphopoda; order Dentaliida; family Dentaliidae; genus Pictodentalium; species Pictodentalium vernedei. The sequence continues at coordinate 110,128 of JAUFNR010000092.1, forward strand.
CCACCCAAACCCCCACCAATGAGAGGGGGATACCGACACCCACTTCAGGACTACGGTCCTCGGATTTGCCTGTAGCACATATCGACCTGGCACCCCTAAAAAAATTATGGCCCCTCAATAGGAAATCCTAGCTACGCCCTTGCGGTGGCTCAGTGGTTACGTCATTAAACTTCAACCGAAAGGTGCAGGGCTCGATCCTCGTCAGGGATAACTGCGTTGTGTCCTTGGGCAAGGCACGTCATCCCGATTGTCCGCGTGGTGGCACGGTGCCGCTGTGTACTAAGGCACACTGCACGTCGATGGTGCACTTGTTTCCAGCCAATGATAACCCTGCATCAGTGGAATTAGTAGGTTGGGGGAGTCTGGAAGGTGCTCACCGTCGCTCGGTGGTTCTCTCCGACTTCCTTCACCCGTAAAACTGTCCGACACGAGGTGACTCTGGCTGTTAAAAGTGTCGTTAAATCCCAATAAATAAATGAATACAATCTCCTAGTTATTTCACAGGTTAAGTTGGAAGGTAAACTCCAAAAAATAATCGTTGTGTCCCGAATTAGCGATAATTTGGCACATTAAAATGCCCCCCAGGACAGCCTTGGCCGACCCGGACCCATACAGCTCTTTTGTGTACCGGTACAACAGGGATGATCCTGTCCGGGCCGCGTGCCAGCCCTGAGCCGGTATCAGACCGGTATTTTGCTGTCCGATCCGCGCAACTCTATCAGGAATCTTAACTCATTGTTGGGGGTGGGGGGGGGGGGGGGCGCGGTGGCTCAGTTGGTAGAGGTGCAGGCTGCAAGCCGAGAGGTCCTCGGTTCGAATCCCACCTGCAGCAACCGCGTTGTGTCCTTGGGGCAGACACTTCACCACCATTGCCCATGTGGGGGCACGGTGACGCGGTGTACTAAGGCGTACTGCACGTCGATGGTGCACCTGTCTTCAACCAATGCTAACCCTGCTTGTGTGGAGTTGGTATGTTGGGGAGCTGACAGTTGCTCGCCGTTGCTCGGTGGTTCTCTCCGGGTAATCCGGCTTCCTCCACCCGTAAAGCTGTCATGGTCATGATTAGTCATTGTGCAGAAATATGTGACCTTAAACACCAATAAATAAATAAATAAATAAATAAATAAATAAATAAATAAATAAATAAATAAATAAATAAATAAATAAATAACTCATTGTTGAGAGGTCAAAGATATTGATAATCTTCATTCATTTTCAGATCGGACTTGTTCGGTTGAATCATTTCCAATGTCTTCCATTTTACCGAAAGATCTCACAAAATATTTCCGATATGATGGGAGTCTGACAACGCCAGGATGTTATGAGAGTGTTATTTGGACCATATTTACAAATACAGTAAAAATTTCACGATCTCAGGTTGGTAGAATTAGAATAGAATAGAATTTATTGAAGCAGTAAACACCTACTTGAGGCAGATTGTCAATTTTACAACAGCATTATTATGATAATACAGTGGAGCCCACTTAATTGGATATCTCTTAATTGTACATCCCTGTTAATTGAATATAATTTTCAAACATAAAACCATTTACCATACCTTCAGTACAAATTTGATCTGTTAATTGCATATGGGTTGTAGAGTAAACAAACTCCTGTTAATTGTATATACATTTTTGTAATATGTCGCAAAAATTACTGTGACACGCACCAAATTCCCCTCATTTATCAACCTTTTTGGCCTCACTACCTCCAATACAGGCATTTATTCTCTTATATCTTGTTTGACAGAGCTCTATGAGCTCTGTCAAACAAGATATAATAGAATAAATGCTCAGCTTACCTCCAGAACACAGGAAACTGACCAAATCCCTGTTAATTGTATACTCCTGTTAATTGAATAATTTTCACTGGCAAAATGGATATTCAATTAAGAGGATTCTACTGTATAATGAAACAATATAATGAAAGATATCCAGACAAAATTTCCACTAGACAAAATCCACTTAGGATGAAATCCCACGGAAAAATCACCTTCAGACTTAAACCCATCGCCTTCATCTCCAGAGGCTGACAAAATCCCTCACTTTAATTTTCAGAGATTGGCATAACCCCCCCCCCCCCCAGACAAAATTGGTAAGAATTATTAACCTCTAAGACCTTACTAATTTTGTCGGGGTGGGGTGGTTATATTGCTTTGAAAGAGTGGCTCCCAAGTGTATTCTTCATTAAGAACTGAATCCATAGACTGCATTTATCTTGGCAATGTTTTACAGCATTGTTGGCTGCTTGTATAGGCAGCCAACATTGATATAGAAACACTGTTAAGCTTCGGGAACCTTTGTACATTTATATAATTAGTAATCGTCATATAATTAAAATGACCCTCTAAGGGTTAAAGAGCTGAGGATGATCATTTAAAAAATATATTCTTCAAAATTGTTCAGCGCCCAGTGGTTGTATGACAAGCCCCCCCCCCCCCCCTCCTTCAGTCCAAAAATGTGCAATTGCACCACTGCCACGGGTTGAATTGGCAGCCGGGACAACTGCCAACTCCCCCACCCCCAGTTGAATTGGCAGCCAGGACAACTGTCCTCTAGTTGCATTGACAGCCAGGATATCTCCCCCTTAATGGGAGCACATAGTATTGTGTCATTCAATAATCTTATTTGTTTATAATGGAAGTTATTTGTGTTGCATAATTTTATGATTTTATGGACAAAGTAGCAGTTATTAACAAATAAAATTATACATGATATATTATCCACACTGAATAAAAAAACAGATGAAGATTTTTTTAAAATAATTAGAGAGTACCATACCTAGTGAATCTCAAACTACCGAAATTTCGGTATTGAAGAATATTCCCGACATTAAATAAAAGGACAAACAACAGAACATTGCGCAACATGCATGACAAGAAGAGCCCATGAACTATGAACTTCTAAAGGCAATCAACTCAGGACATTTGATTAACAAAAATGCTGAGAGAAAAATACCCCCAGAAGTATTTGCATATTCACAACAAGTTTACTCATAATCCTTTCATGACTGTATCAAAATTCCAAGCCTCAGCTCATAAACACTGGGAAAAGACAGAACTCTCTGTAAAGTTTTATTAGGACTGGAGTGCGCAAGGAGAATAACTGCCTCGATAAAATGTTCTTTAAAAGTGAGATTATCAAAAATTTAATTATAAAATAATTTTTTGAAGTTCTCAGCATATCTTACTTATGATATAGACCTAAGATTTCACCATTAGCTAGGGATACAAGAAAGTCCTTACGACAGTTGTCACCAAATTGTTTCTGCTTACATTCCCCTTAACACTTAATCTGTACGTTCTGATATGCGCAGATCAAACCTACCATATGGGTTAATCAGATGATAGAGCTTCAAGTATGTCATAAATTGTATTAAACCTCCTCGCAAACAGGCGTTCATGGAGGTCCTCCATGAGTCCATATATGGCTAAATTGGGCGTGGCAGTGAAAGGGTTAAATAGATAAACTGTGAATTCAGTTGGCGCATAACAAGGAACCATGTGTAATTTGTTATCCACAGCGTACTTGACAGGACCTGGTATAAATTCTGTCTGGTCTCACCTATGTCGTTAGACAGCACTTTTATTGAAAACGACACGCTGCAATAATAAACCACAAAGGCTTTTGAAACCATTGGCTGCTACCAAAAGTATGTTTTTGTGCCAGTTGATGTATTTTTGATGCTAAACGAATTTTGTTAGTACAATTTGTACCATAAGATAGGCCTGGCAATCTAGAAAATCAAGGAGTGCAAAACAATTGCCCTCCTCAGATTGCTTGGGAGTGTAAATGCACCTGAAATTTTCAGTGCAAAAACTTGTATGCTATTTTGGTTATATTCACTTCAAGATATTAATATTGTGATTGAAAAATCGTTCTACATTCAGCTGCACAGTGGAAAAATTGGCACACACATCTTCTCATTATTCAAAATGTTGCATTCAATTCTAATGGGCCTGCCTTCTACACTCAAAATGTATCGAAATGCGACACAGAATGGGTCATTAATTATTGTGAATCAATGCAACATTGACAACTTGTCCTCTGAGTTCCAATGTGTTCTATGTGCCAGTAGACTGCCAGTGGACACACAGAACACATTAGAACTCAGGGGACGATTAATGGTAATAGATTTTAAAGGCAGTCCCAAATAGGTCAGGCATTCCAGAAAATCAAGGGGTGCAACCCCCCCCCCCCTCAATTTCTTCAAGGCGTGCAGTAGGCGTGCAGCACTCCTAAAGAATGCCAGGCCTGATTAGAACCCAAGAGCGAGAACACTGCTGGCGTCACGACAAAAATATCACGTGCATCTATTTCTGTGTCATGCATATCAGGGAGCTAACAAGTTCGTATTAATTAATACAGTCCGCAGCATTTACAATAGGAAGCTTTTCAAGTGATGATGGTTCGTAAAACACGAAAATCTCCAAGACTGGAATTTTCCACTTGTTGAAAATTATTTAGCAGTACGGGGATAGGTGCAGTTGGAAATCTAGAGGTAGCCCCTCCCCCCATCATGCCAGCTCTAATTCTGAACATTTGTTTGTCTTTTCAGCTGAAAAAATTCCGAACTCTCTACAGTATTAAAAGTCAGCATCATCCATGGAATCAGCCAAACAACACAGGCATCAATACCGCCGTATCAAATATAAAAAGACATTCACTGAATTATATTGTCGACAACTTCCGTCCAGTACAGGAGTTGTATGGCAGACAGGTTTACGCCAGTTTTCAGCCAAATACAGATCATGATGAAGATGAAGGTGAGGTCAGAGGCGATTTGCAAGGGAGCCGAAAGCAACCGAGAGCAAAGGGGCAGACGTATAAAAAAGGGCACACGACTCTTGGCATGAATTCAGACTTGGAGTTTAAAATGTTTCATAAATACACAGAACCCCCCCACCATGGCACCGCCACTGATTACACGCCTTCACGTCTACAAAAACAATTATTGGAAGGACACTCAACAATTCATTTGACACTAATCAACAAAAAGAACACATTTTATCGCCAACCAAATTTGAGAGTGGAACCCGTGTTACTATTTTTCCCCTGAGTTCCAATGTATTCTATGTGCCTTCGGGCACATAGAACACATTGGAACTCAGGGCACGATTTCTAGCTATCGCTAGCGACTCAAATTGTAATTGCGCTTGCACGATTTGTAGAAAAATCCAGTGAAATTTCGCTTTAATTTAAAAATAGTCCGTCAACGATTTCCGTTCGACAGATTTTCATTTTCCGCATGGTTTATTGTTGCTGTTGATAGGGATTTCAAAGAATAGACGTGTAATAAACTGTGATGTGACACTCAATAGTATAGATATTACAAAATTCGTCTCTTGAGAGGATCAAGGTGCCACCTGCAACGCTAAAGCACTACAGATGGCACTTTGTTGTAGAGCTGTAGGTTAACCGAAACCGAACCGAGGTTTTTAGTTTTTTTAAAAAACCGAAACCGACACCGTCGACATCCCGTAATCTAAGGTTTTTCGTTTTTTATTAAATTCTCTCTTGCTGCAGAAATTCAGAGAATGTAGCCATTCCAGAGTAGTGGGAGTACCCAGACACTGCCAATGGCAGTGTCTGGGTACTCTCACTACTCTGGAAAGGCTACATTCTGTGGATTTCCGACATTTCAGCTTAGTTGTGTTTGCAGCTTTCCTCAAGTTGCGTGTAGGTGTCAGACCTCGAAAAATGGCCAAGCACAATAAAAGTTCTGAAAATTTAGGTAATTATTATATTAGCCTTCCTGATTCTTCGTGTACATGTATTATAGCTTATTTCGGGCATTCATTGAGTTTCATTCAATTCCATTACCATTCAGTTATGACTCCGGACATAAGAATGAGTTTTATTGAATTTTACTTGGCCTCATGAACAAACCGAAAACCAAACCGAACCGAAGTTTTACTCCACCTGAAAAACCAAAACCGAAACCGAACAAGAAATTTAAAAACTTACAGCTCTACCTTGTTGGTTTCAAGGGACGATATAAAGCTTTAGAAACCACCTCGCCGATTGTATAGCTTATTTGTTTGGTTATTATTGAACATTATACCAGATACCCCCCCCCCCCCCTCCCCCATTTGGTATTGGCACACGTAAATGCATTGGAAACAAATACTCGAGAGTCTCTCGGTTTCACGGTTTTCAGTTCTCGAAAAGTAAAGTTTTTTTCCGCTCGAGCACTTCTGGTGGAAAATGCACGCACTATCCACTTGCCTGCCTAACCTAAGAGAAAGCCTCTTTCTCTCTCCGCTTCCGGTGCCGTCGGCGACTTCAAAACTGCTTCGAAATCATTTGGATTCTTAACTGGTAGGGTGCTAAAAAAAATTTGGACACCCAAATTTGTTCCCATGTCTTTGCTTTGTTACAATTTATGCGAGAGTGCCTACAGGCACTCTCGCATAAATTATAACAAGGCTAATCTATACAGACAAAATCATTTCACTTCAAAGAAAATATGAAGCGTGTCTACTGAATATGAAGCCTTCGCGTTACGGTACCTGTACTTCAGGGTAAAGCCCAAATATGGTCTCCTAGCACTCTACCCGTTAACAGTAAATCCAAAATTGTGGACAATATCTAGCAATCTGGTATACAGCAAGTTGTCTCTATATATACACGCAAGAAAATATATATTTTAACCCTTCGCCTTGCATAAACAGTAGACGACCCTTCCAAAACACTGAAATTTTGAACAATTGACAAGTTATTTTCATTTTTGTTTTCAAGAGTACAGCTTATGGACTCTCATTCCATTCAGGGGTCATGGACTGCGTTTCTGATAGAGCTGGATGTTTTGGGGTTCGGTTCCGGTTTTTGGGACCCAACATCATAACCGTTAAAATGTTACGCTATATAGCATGGTTGCAACCTACAGGGAAAATGGGTTGTGATGTTTTCCGCCCTCCATGTTCTTACCGCGACATCCATGGCGTTTTCATCTTAACAGAATTGCGGTCAAACTGAATGGACACAATTAATGCACGATCTCGCTTTAGCGAGGTCGTGCTTTAATTATCCAATAACATGATTTTGTAGGGCATTATGGTTCATTAACTGGTCGGCAGGAATGATTAAAAGCCCAAGGGACTATTAGCGGCCCTCGACTCCGTCTCGGGCCGCTAATAGGCCAAGGGCTTTTAATCATTCCTGTAGGGCCGTTAATGAACCATAACGCCCTACAAAATCATGTTATTACTATTATTACCACATGGACTGTTAATAAATATTCAAGGGCACTAGGTACATGTAGGTATTGCTTCATTGGATTTTCAAGGAGAGAAATAATGTAATGGGCGAGACATAAGCCAAGTTCAGGCGAAATTGACGACATACAATGTATGTTACTTACCTGACGATGATCATCGGATGATTATGCTCTCAAATGAAATGCTCTTTTCTCACGAAATAACGGAAGCTCAAGGAAACGACTGAGAAACGATCAATTTAAACACGACCGCGTTCAAAAATATATCGATATTTCTCGGAAGTGAAGGAGCGTCACCTCGGCGGTTTGATGCTCCGAAATGCTGAATGAACATTGACGTCACCGGGCCGCCGGGCCAATAATGAAAATCAATTTTAATATTGTCCCGCCGGCCCGGTGACGTCATCGGGAACAGGGCGAATACACAAAATGAACGCCCTCATTTTTAGTGATAATAGCTTAAGGATTGGCCCTATAAAGTGGTAATAATTGTTGTTATTTATTTTGGTGGAAATTATGTTAAGATGTAAACGGCATGCCACTCTGTTATTACCACTTTTACGGGCATTCCTATCACACTAATGATGTTTTACCGGGCGTTGAAACCTCATAATGCTCAACAACTACAAGTCATGTGACGTTATTGTCTGGCCGTTATTGACCATAATGGCCCGACAAGTCAATAACAGTCCGACACGTCTAAATATAGACATTGACGTCACATCTCTCAGCCGACCAATAATATTTTTTCCCAGATTTCCATTTGGATCGAAATTCTACGGCAGCGTATTAGCGCCATTTCGTTTTTTGCGTAACTTATGTTAAATTGTAATTACAATTTAGCTAAATTGTAATTACAACTTAATAAATCGTAATTACAACTTAATAAATTGTAATTACAACTTAGCTTAAATTGTAATTACAATATAGCTTAAACTGTAATTACAATATAGCTTAAATTGTAATTACAACTTATTTATATTGTAATTACAACTTAGCTTAATTGTAATTACAACTTAATAAATTGTAATTACAACTTAGCTTAAATTTTAATTACAATATAGCTTAAATTGTAATTACAATATAGCTTAAATTGTAATTACAACTTATTCATATTGTAATTACGACTTAGCTAAATTGTAATTACAACTTAATAAATTGTAATTACAACTTAATAAATTGTAATTACAACTTAGCTTAAATTGTTATTACAATATAGCTTAAATTGTAATTACAACTTAGCTTAACTTGTAATTACAATATAGCTTAAATTGTAATTACAGCTAAGTTGAAGTTACAATTTATTAAGTTGTAATAACAATATAAATAAATTGTAATTACAATTTAAGCTATAGTGTAATTACAATTTAAGCTATATTGTAATTACAATTTAAGCTAATTTGTAATTACAATTTATTAAGTTGTAATTAAGCTAAGTTGTAATTACAATTTATTAAGTTGTAATTGCAATTTATTAAGTTGTAATTACAATTTAGCTAAATTGTAATTACAATTTAACAATTTAACATAACTTACGCAAAAAAACGAAATGGAGCTAATACGCTGCCGTAAAATTCAATTCGGATTTTTAATTTGTAAACACATTTGTTTCAAGTGTCTATCATGGATAGATAATGTATCAAATTTCGGAAGCGATACGCAGAAAGTAAGTAATGGCATCTTTGATGAATAAACTCTTTGCCAAAAGTTCGCATTTCGAAGATATATTTCATCATCTAACTTTCCAAATTTCGTCGTAGACTGATCAGACGATAGTCATGTTACTCGGTTTGTTTGTCAATAAATCAGACGATAGTTTCGCTGTTTTTTTTTAATTCGAAAACGTCAAACTTCATTTATTTATCTTATTTCCCATATAATTTACATGCAATGTACCCACTGTACGAAAGTGGCAATAATAGAAATAACATGACTTTGTCGGGCATTACAGTGTATCAACGGCTCGACAGAAATGGGTAACATCATTGTGTCGAGTAGCAGGATGTGCGTCCGTCCGCCCGTAACCCCCCCCCCCCCCCAAACTTGTCTCGGCGTCTGCATGATAATTTTAACAAACGTTATCCGATTTTAACCCTTTACCCAACATGAAAAGCAGACGACACTTGCCAAAAAAATTCTTGAATAACTAATTTTTTTCATTTTTTGTCTCAAAAACATAGGTTATGACCCCTCGTTGAAACGAGCTCCATTTCGTTTTTTTGCGTAACTTTTGTTAAATTGTAATTAAGCTAAGTTTAACTTATGTTAAATTGTTAAATTGTAATTACAACTTAGCTTAAATTGTTATTACAATGTAGCTTAAATTGTAATTACAACTTAGCTTAACTTGTAATTACAATATAGCTTAAACTGTAATTACAGCTAAGTTGTAGTTACAATTTATCAAGTTGTAATAACAATATAAATAAATTGTAATTACAGTTTAAGCTAAAGTGTAATTACAATTTAAGCTATATTGTAATTACAGTTTAAACTAATTTGTAATTACAATTTATTAAGTTGTAATTAAGCTAAGTTGTAATTACAATTTATTAAGTTGTAATTGCAATTTATTAAGTTGTAATTACAATTTAACATAACTTACGCAAAAAAACGAAATGGAGCTAATACGCTGCCGTAAAATTCAATTCGGATTTTCAATTTGTAAACACATTTGTTTCAAGTGACTTTCACGGATAGATAATGTATCAAATATAGGAAGCGATACGCACAAAGTAAGTAATGACATCTTTGATGAATAAACTCTTTGCCAAAAGTTCGCATTTCGAAGATATATTTCATCATCTAACTTCCCAAATTTCGCCGTAGACTGATCAGACGATAGTCATGTTACCCGGTTTGTTTGTCAACAAATCAGACGATAGTTTCGCTGTTTTTTTTTTAAATTCGAAAACGTCAAACTTCATTTATTTATCTTATTTCCCATATAATTTACATGCAATGTACCCACTGTACGAAAGTGGCAATAATAGAAATAACATGACTTTGTCGGGCATTACAGTGTATCAACGGCTCGACAGAAATGGGTAACAGCTTTGTGTCGAGTAGCAGGATGTGCGTCCGTCCGCCCGTAACCCCCCCCCCCCCCAAAAAAAAACATGTCTCGGCGTCTGCATGATAATTTTAACAAACGTTATCCGATTTTAACCCTTTACCTAACATGAAAAGCAGACGACACTTGCCAAAAAAATTCTTGAATAACTAATTTTTTTCATTTTTTGTCTCAAAAACATAGGTTATGACCCCTCGTTGAAACGAGCTCGACGAGCTCGTTCCAACGAGGGGGTCATAACCTATGTTTTTGAGACAAAAAATGAAAATATATTAAAAATTAATTGGCAGTTTTGGGGGAATAGCGCTGGCCGGTTTTATCAGTTACGTTGGGTAAAGGGTTAACCAGGTTTGGTCTGTGACTTCTAACCGAGAAGTTCTTGGTTGAGTTCGTAAATTACTCCTGTCATAATTAGTTTTCAGGAGTTATGTCCCTTAGATTTAATTTCGACTTGCGGACAGTGTCAGAACGATAACTTGAAGAAACATTATCCAATTTTTATCAAGTTTGATTTGTGGGTTCTGCTAAAAATGTCTTGGATGAGTTAAAAACGAGTCCTGTCCGATGTTTTGCAGGAGTTATGCCCCTTGGAATTCTTCTTGTTTAAATGTCCGTCTCGCGAGTAGTCTCAGCATGAAAACTTGAACAAACATGATCCGACTTTTACCTTACTTGTTAAATGCATCTTAGATTTTTCTCTAGTTTCAGTAGTTTTGGGTGCTAGAGCAGATTCCTTTTTAGCTTCTTCACGTATTTTATGATCGAAGTAACTCCCACGCAACCTAAATTCTCATTTGTGGGTTATTTCCTGATCAACAACTCTGCCAGTGCGTGAGGAAACTTTCCAACTGCAAAAAAATGTTCACGGGCACTTTAAGGGGAATGAATGGAGAACATAACAAAGAACTGTGTCTGAAATTATTTTTGGTCACTGAAGACATGAATGTGTCAGGAATTTTAAAAGAGGAAATTTTCCATTTCAGGTCACTGGTCTTATGCAGGAGAAAAAATGGGTAAGTAGCATGCTTACCCCATCAGTGTTGTCACAGTGAAATCCAAAACCCCCAAGCTCGTGGCCCGGTGTATTTGTGTTTGAGCAATCTTTTATGTGTGTATAGTGAGGGAAGGGTAGATAGAGGGATTATAGTGCTAATAAGGGGACAGTTACTTGATTTTAAGTACAATATTATCAGTCGGATATGTTGTTTGGAAGATATGTCTGTCGTATCTAGCCTGTCTTTTTATATATTAGTCTATGGTCCCAGCTTTTAAAAACGGGAATCTCAGTTAATGGAAGATCTGTGAAGATGCAATTGCTTGAATTTAATTTCATATCGTCTATGTCAAGCAGGAATTCTACCAGGTATAGTCCTGGGACCGAGCCTCTGGACTGAAAACTGTAAATTGTTTTGGAAGGTGGCCCTGGCGGGAGTCGATCCCAGCTCCACGGCTCCCAATCGCCTAGCCATGAATGCTCTGCCACTATACCAACCTGCGCAAAAGGCATTGGTGGAATTCCTGCTTGCCATATACGATATATAGAGGATAGGAAATGAGTGTTTTTCTCATATAATATTTATGAAACGAGTCTAAGAATTTTCCGTTTTGGCGAGCCTCTGGTGAGCCCAAACGGAAAATTCGGACGAGTTTCATAAATATTATATGAGAAAAACACTCATTGAATATTCTGTTTATCATATGACACAGACACGCACAAATTAGCCACTTAGTATGACTTTTTAGCCCATCACCTAACTTGAGTTGCAGACGGCACTTGGAAAAAACATCCTCGTATAACTAAAAAAAATCATTTTTTTTGCTTCCAAAACATAGGTTATGACTCCTCATTGGAACGAGCTCGTCGAGCTCGTTCCAATGAGGGTTTCATAACCTATGTTTTGGAAGCAAAAAGTGAAAATATAAAAAAAATGAATGGCGTTTTTCTTGTAGGTAAAAGATTAATACAATATAACCCTCCCTAAATAGGACAGAAAACGTAAATTCTCCCTACTGAAATTATGCAAATGTGACCCAGTTGTATTTTGTTTAGCCAATCAAATTGTCCAGTTTTGAAATTGGCCAATGAAAGCTCCCAACTCTAATTATGCAAATTATGAAAATATGGCCCAGTTTATTTTATTCAGCCAATCAAATTGTCTAGTTTTGAAGTTGACCAATGAAATTGACGGAAGGATTTATTTATTACTGATTAAGATGAAAACAAAATATCAAATGTTTTAAGGTGAACAAAACGGACGAGTCATATGATAAATATAAATACCGACTGCTCCGGATATGGGGGATGTTCGGGTTTAGTTATACCCACTAAGTGTGGGTTCTTTTAAAACAACTTTTAAGGGGTCTTCAGAAGTTATAAGATTATTATATATACAGACAACTCAGAAGTTCATTGACTGAAACTTCTCACGTATTTTCCCAGAACATATTAATTACCGGCCGTGTTGAAATTATTAATCAATAAATTCCACCAGAACATTTACACATTTTTTTTCGGCTATTATGTTTGTTCATTATAAAAGTATAAAAATCTTGTGAAATTAAAATATATTTAATATGGTTAAGTAATTTTAAAATGATAGACTGCTAAATTCTGTTTCAAGGGTGATTGTAATATGACTATTTTTTTAACTGGTGGAGTGCTAAATTATTTTTGGCCATCAAATGTTGTACACATGTCTTTGCCTTGTTACAATTTATGGGAGAGTGCCTAAGGGCACTCTCCCATAAATTGTAACAAGGCAAACCCTTACAGACTAAATAATATCACTTCAAAGATAATACAAAGCACAGGCACTAAATCTGAGCCTTCAAATTGTGGTACCTGCACTTCAGAATAAAGCCCTAATATGGGCTTCCAGCACTCTACCAGTTAAAGATACCCCTAATTTGGCAAGAGTTTGTTTGTAAATAATTGTTTTGTTACACTTTATTGGATAGTGACTGAAGGCACTCTCCAATATATTGTAACAAAACATTTTCTCTACAGCCAAACAAACAACAAGGCAATGGATGCAGAGTAAAGCCACTAAAGGGGCTTTCAGCTTTCCCAAATAGAACCATTATAATGGCTTCCAGCACTTAAACCACTCAAGTACACTCTATGAGTGGCAGTAGATGAGCCACCTGATAATATAACTCGATAAGGCCCCACAAAGTAGATTTTCTGTTTCTCAGGCCATTATTTGTATAATTGCAAGCGAGCGAGCGAGCGTATTTAATTTTATTTTTTATTTCTATAATTTCTTTGCCATCAAAAGTTCATGTCCTTGATTTATGTTTTAGGCTTCATAATCTACAGACTGGCATGGGTGGTGGTGTATTTCGTCTCTTGAGTACAAGGAGGCTTTGTAATGCTGAAGCATTGCAACGCCATCTTGCACTCAAGGGACGAATTTATCAATTTTATTAATTTGGGTCAACTATCAGACATAAACCACTTATTTAATATTTTTTTAAGTTTGCATTTGTTATAAAAAGAGAGCATGCGGACGCCAAAAAGACCATGCGGGAGGGCCTGAGAAACAGATTTTTAACTTTTTAGGCCTAATATTGGAATTGTGTTTTTTATAGGTCCTATGCAGTGGCACAGACATTACTCCACCTGTGCAGGGAAGCGGCAGTCTCCTATTAATATTGTCACTGCAAAAACAAAGCACAACAGTGCACTATCAGACTTCAAGTTTTTCAACTGGAATAGTGTGCTGGGATGTCAAATGAAAGTCAAGAATAATGGACATACAGGTAATTCATTTTATTATAAAAGTGCTTAAAAGTGCTTATTCATTTATTTTTGAATGTGTTAAGGTATCGATTAGTAATGGCCATGTCAGAATTGTGTGTACAAACAAGGTAACTCCAGAACGAAATTTTTGATGGATATGGCTTGTCTATCCCTAGCCCCACCCCCACATATACTCGGAGTTCTCCTCCCAAATAAATGAATTTTATTACTTTCCAAAGTGTGATTTACTGGGATTTCTGGGTTTGATTATAAACTATAACTTCACAAGTGAATTATGCAATCAACAATTGTGTCATGTATCCGTGCGCGCAAACGAAGACGCTTTGCCGTAGGTGTAACGTCATTGTTTTTTAACCCTTTACCTAACATGAAAAGCAAACGACACTTGCAAAAAAATTGTTGAATAGCTATTATTTTAATTTTTTGTCTCAGAAACATAGGTTATGACCTCTCATTGGAACGAGCTCGTTCCAATGAGGGGTCATAACGTATGTCTTAGAGACAAACAATGAAAAAATAATGAAAATTAATTGTCGAGTTTTGAGAATCGCGCTGGCCGTTTTTGGCCGTTACGTTAGGTAAAGCGCTAAATAATATTATCGTTAATAATGAAAAGTAATAAACAGAGTAATCGCTTGACTGGACTGGTTAGCTGAAATAATTCATTCGAGGCGAGGGACTATATTGTAAAACACTCGTGTTTGTACAACGTCCCTCACCTCTCATGAATTATTTCACGTAACCAGTCCAGTCAAGCGATTACTCTCTATATAATCCACATAGATTTGTCTGTCCATAAAGCATAATTCATTTTATCTTAACACTTTAGTTCAAGTGGATGTTGATGGTGAACAGTACATTGAAGGTGGTGGCCTAAAAGGGAAGTACAGAACGGCTCAGTTCCATTTTCATTGGGGGTCTGAGGACTGGAAAGGATCTGAACACACAATTGATGGAGAGAGCTTTCCGATGGAGGTATGTTTGCTTTCAATTCAAATATTGTGATATTTGGTGATAGATACAGTAATTCTGATTTAGGGAGGATTGCATCCAATACAAATCAAGAAACGGTTGGCAGCTGCTAACATGATCTGGAAACTGATTTGTTCAGTGTTCCTTACAGGAAAGTAGCATGGCACACCATAGTATTGTCAACATATATCTTGGTATATATACTACTCAAAGTTTGCTAAGCACCACATATTTGACACATCATTGTGAAATTTTCTTGTGACACATTTGCGATATTTTTGGTGGATATGATTTAGGAATGTATTGAGATGGTCCCCAGTGCTTACATTTGCTCTCTTGAGAGGCAGACGTTTCGTGCCAGTCATGGAAAGCATGTACCCCTTCATTTTCATGATGTTTTCGTGTACTGTCGACATGTACATATGTGTAGGATATTCAGTCTTCATTTCAACACAAACCCTTGTGATTTAATGATTGAATATGGCAAATGCAAATGTAAGAAGACATTTGTCTGAAGCAGAAATGTGGCGGTCTGTAGGGGTAGTTAAACAAGGACTACCCATCGTGAGACTGGTGAAGCCCTTGGTGTGCACCATACTGTAATCTCCAGAGCATGGGCAAGACTTCAGCAGTATGGCACACCAGTCAGACGACATGGTGGTGACAGAGACTGGGCAACATCTGCAGCTGAAGACCGGTTTTTGACCATTCAGGCCCGTAGGAACCGCTTTACCAAAGCAACCCAGCTTCACGGTGACCATCAGAATGCACCCGCGGTAAATGTTTCGACGCAGACTATCCGGGCAAGATTGCACGAAGGTGATTTCCGATCGAGAAGACCGTGTATTCGCATTCAGCTGTCTCAGAACCACCGCCAGGCACGATATGAATGGGCCATGGGTCAAGTTGGATGGACCAGATAAGATTGGCGACATGTACTTTTTACAGATGAGTCAAGGTACTGCCTGGACAACACAGATAGGCGTTCTAGGGTATGGAGAAGACCAGGACAGCGATTCCATGCAGCCAACATTGCTGAGCATGACCGCTATGGTAGCGGGTCAATAATGGTCAGGGGCGGCATCTTCTGGGATGGACGAACAGAGCTCCGTGTCCTTACCGTGGTACACTGACTACATAGCGGTATATTGATGAGATCCTGGATGCCCACGTCAGATTGTATGCATGTGCAGTGGGTGATAGATTCATTCTGATGGACGATAATGCCCGTCCTCAGGTTGCCCATGCTGTCCGGGAGTACCGACAGAGGGAGGGGATTGAGTGTATGGACTGGCCAGCAAGATCCCCTTACCTCAATCCAATCGAACAGTTTGCAATTTCAGTCCGTCCAGTCCAACCAAGAAGTGTCCAGGAGCTTGGTGCCATGCTGGACCAAGAATGGAACAACATCCCACAAAGGACCATCTGGAACCTGATTGGGAGCATCAGAAGGCGTTATCAAACTGTAATTAACAATAATGGGTCTCATACTCGATATTGAACCCATATCAGTTCGCTTCGTCAACTTTTTGGCAAATTGGAAAAATTTCCTCTTTTACCAATAATATCCATTTTCCATGGTTATCGTATTCAAAGGCTAAAAAATAATGTCAAATACAAACAAAATTTTAATTTCTGTGCTTAAATCATTAAAGATATAATTAAATAAAAAATATGTACACTTTTCATAACAATATTTCAACTAAAAGGTAAAACAGGCAGTTGGATATACTTGGTGCTTAGCAAACTTTGAGTAGTATATGTACCAAGTTATTAGGCTACAAAAATCCCTAGATTGGGATCAGCACACACCCCATATTTGAGACCGACGATTTTTATCGGTATCATGTACTCAAAGAACCCAGTAGCTGAATCGGTTTGGGTGTGACTGTCATTCCGCATTTGGGTACACTATATGAACAGTGCTGCTATAATTAATTACTAATCATTTGTAATTACTGTATTAACCCTTAAGGCCTAGAGATTTTCATACATTTGGATACTCTCTGGTAGTCTGAATTCCGTGGCTTTGCAGTCGTTTCTATGCAACTCTCGGCTGCCTATATAGGCAGCCAAGACTTGCCTAGAAACAAAGTGCCAAGATATCTTGAATATAACTTTCGAATTTAACCTTTGACTGCAAATCGGGCACCTGTTATGTTGCAGTAAAAAGTGATCAAACCTGAAATTAGTCTTCAAAGCTTAAGACACGAAGTTAATTTAATGCATGTATATCATATTCTTGATCAGCCGTTGATTCCCTGAAAATAAATAATAAAAAATAACATTCTCTCTCCTGACTCAATTTGAAACAAAAAATACGATGATAAGGCCATACAAAGTAGATCTTCTGTTTCTAAGGCCATTATTTGTAAAATTACATGCGGCATTACATGCGGGCGAGTGGCTTTTTATTTTATTGTTTATTTCTGTAATTATTTCCTTGCCATCAAAAGTTCATGTTCTTGGTTTATGTTTTAGGCCACATAATCTACGGAATAGATGGGTGGTGGTGTATTTCGTCCTTTGAGAGCAAGAAGGCTTTGCAATGCTAAAGCATTGCAAAGCCTTCTTGCACTCAAGGGACTGATTTCTCAATTTTTTTTAACTTGGGTAAAATATCAGACATAAATTATTTAATTTTTATTTGTTTTAAGTTTACATTGGTTATAAAAAGAGAGCATGCGACCGCCAAATGGACCATGCGGGGAGGGTGGGGGGGGGGGGGGGGGTGCGGTGGGGGTTTTGGCTGAGAAACAGATTTTTAATTTTTAATTTTTTACGCCTAATCCAAGAATTAATTTCTTGGGACCTTACCCTGGAATACCCCAGTATTTTGTGGTGATAAATGGGGCGCCATGATATTCTTTTCTAAGAGGATTGACTGGTGGATTCCTTGTACATAGGGTTTCTATCAATGGAGTTGAGTTTGTAAAAATAAATGTGAAAATTAGAAGTGGATAATTCATTTTACTGAGAAAAAATATAAGCAAAATACATCATTATGTCTACACGTGTGTACTTATCAGAAAATCAGGAACATTTGGTGGTGTGTGTTCACCGTTTCTGACCCTGGCTGAATGCGACACTGATATTTCAGGGTTTTATTTTAAAAAGATTCTACCCAAATATTTGTTAATCTATAAGATCACAAGCTAAGGTAATTTTAAATTGTACATTCCTTGCCTATATACATGAACTGTAGAGCTGGAAGGTTTTGATTTTTCAGGTTCGGTTTCGGTCCGGTTTCAAGAAAAAACATCGGTTTCGGTTCGGTTTTTTCTATATGTTAAGAATATATAGAAAATGGCATTTCAGGCTCTTCAACCCTTCACCTAACACAAAAAACAGACGACAATTGCAAATAAAATTCTTGAAGCACTAACTCGTTGTGCTCGTTCCAATGAGGGGCCATAAGCTATGTTTTTGTGACAAAATGAAAAAGTAATAAAAATTGAATGGTGAATTTTGTGACTAGCGCTGGCCGGTTTTGGCCATGGCGTTGGGTAAAAAATCTACAATAGTGTGAATGACACCGCTCTCCACAAAGAGACCTGTCTGTTCGTATCATCCTTGGGTTTAACCTAACTTTCCTTTGATCATTCTTAGGGATCCCAGGAGATCAGTCTAAAATGTAAATTAGGGTAACAAATGAATATAGAGAGTAATCGCTTGACTGGATTGGTTACGTGAAATAATTCATGAGAGGTGAGGGACGTTGTACAAACACGAGTGCGCGAATGCGCACGAGTGTTTTACAATAGAGTCCGTTGCCTCGAATGAATTATTTCACGTAACCAGTCCAGTCAAGCGATTACTCTGTTTATTACTTTTCACTATTAACGATAATTATATTATTTAACCCTTCACCTAACGTAACGACCAAAACAGGCTAGCGCTGTTCTCAAAAATTGCCAATTAATTTTCATTATTTTTTCCTTTTTTGTCTCTAAAACATAGGTTACGACCCCTCATTGGAACGAGCTCGTCGAGCTCGTTCCAATGAGCGGTCATAACCTATGTTTTTGAGACAAAAAATGAAAATAATAGTTATTCAAGAATTTTTTTTGTAAGTGTCGTCTGCTTTTCATGATAGGTAAAGGGTTAAAAAAGACAAAAAACACAATGAAGTCCCATTACACTCACGGCAAAGCGTCTTCTTTTGCGCGCACGGATACGTGACACAATTGTTGATTGCATAATTCACTTGTGAAGTTATCGTTTATAATCAAACCTGGAAATCCCAGTAAATCCCACTTTTGAAAGTGATAAAAAGTTCTAATCTATCTTATGTTCTCTTTGTCACATATTCCCCCATAGTCAACAAGAGAGAAAATGTGACAATAAGAACACGACGTATTCGCCCTTTGCTGGATAGACGAAGTGGCGAGAGTCCATAGTTTCCACTAGTCCAGTTCCCTCCGAATAAAATAGATTGGTCAGTTTGAAAAACAGTAAAACATTTCGGCCATTTTTTGGTTGGTCTTGCGGTTCGGTTTTCCGGTTTGCCACACAACTGGAACCGAACCGGCCCTTCCCCCCACCACAAAAAATAACCCTAAACGGACCAGCCCAGCTTCAATCAATTGTCATTCAAATTCTGTTATTTACACTTTTACTTACAAAAACAGAGCGTAGGACCCCTCATTGGAATGGCCTCGCTGAGCTCATTCCAATCATGGGTCGTAAACTGTGGAGGAGAGGGTGAAATGTAACGTTTAATTTAGGTAGAAGAAATATTTCAAATGTTATTTTCAAGTCAGCTTAGGTGAATAGGTGAGAAAATTGTGTTGTTACGTTGTATACAAAGGAGTCTTGTTATTAAATTTTGACAAAACCATCTTATCTGAACACATCCTGAATCGACGTTTCGATCCTGCCCCGTGCCATCTGCATTGTGTCCTTGGGCAAGATACTTGATCTTTATTGCCTACCTCGGGCATGGTGGCGCTGTGAATTGAGTACACTGCATGCCGATGTTGCGCATGTCTTCAACCTCTACTAACTCTGTTTATGCCAAGTTATGAAGTTTGAGCGTCTGACAGTTGCTCGTTGTTGCTCATGGTTCTCTTCGGATACTCCCGCTTCCTCCACCCGTAAAACTGTCCGACATAATATAATTCTCGTTGTAGAAAATTTCATCAACCCCCAGTTGACAAACTCACATCTTTTTATCACTTGAGTGGCCTTTGAATTTTGGCTTGATAATCAGTAATACCAATGAATGCCATTGCAACATTGCTTTGGTCGCAAATTTCTTTATCACAAACCATTCTCTGCTTGTCATGCAGGGGGGGGGGGGGGGGGGCACTAAAAATTTGCGAGACGTGACGTCCTATTTTTTATTCGGCTCCTTTTTACACCCACCCACCCACTACGTGCAAATTTTCTACTACCGTTCTCAGACACCCCCCCCCCCCCCCCCCACTCTCCCATTAAAATCCAAAATAAGCTTATAAACTTAGTAGACACAGCTGTTTTTAGGGGGTTTTCATAATGTTCTCAACCCTTTACTCAACGTAACGGCCAAAACCGGCCAAGCTATTCTCAAAAATCGCCAATTAATTTTTATTATTTTTTCATTTTTTGTCTCAAAAACATAGGTTATGACCCCTCATCGAGCTCGTTCCAATGAGGGGGTCATAATCTATGTTTTTGAGACAAAAAATGAAAAAAATTAGTTATTCAATCATTTTTTGGCAAGTGGCGTCTGCTTTTCATGTTAGGTAAAGGGTTAAACTGGTACCACCAATTTAAACCTCTGTGGGCTGGTGTGGCCCCCAATCTACAGATGTTCTTATCAGGCTTGGCCAGAGCAGGTGTACATATACGGGAACAAATTTTCATTTGAATTGTTCCCAAAATATTGTCTGCACATTTTCTACATTTCGAACAAGACACCCACCCCCTACTAACGTGTGACATTTTCCCAGTTTAAGCCCAATATTCTCACATCTAAAACCTCCTGATGTTGTATTTATGTTAAGAGTGTGATGTACAACATCATCTTTAAGGTTTGAAACACAAATGATGGTATATATTAGTTAATATATTGATATATTTTGAAAAAATTAAAAAAATTGCACAAGTTGGAAATGCACATTTTTGGCGCACTCAAGAGACCCACCCACCCCCACGTCACGTCTTGCAAATTTTTGGTGGCCTCCCCCTGTGTCATGGATATATTTTTTAAAGCCATCACACCCAGTCTTAAGTGTGAAGCAGACAGTTACTAAGAAGACTTGGAAACTGAATTAAATCTGGGAGGTTTTGATTTTTCACATTCGGTCTCGGTTTCGGTTTTGTTTCAGTTCATTTTGTCTGTGTGTTAAGAACATATAGCAAATAGAACTTAGGCCCACTTAACTTGGGAAAAATTCCCTAATAGTTTGAACGACAGAACTCACCATAAAAAAAACTGTCTGTAAGTATCTACACTGGGTTCTGTCTAACTTCTTAGGAGTCCTTGGGGATTAGTTGCTAAGCCTATTAAGTCAGGAAAATCACATAAATAACGTAAACAAATGAATAAAGTTTATCTAAATTATTATTATTTATTGGCATTTAAGGTCACATATTTATGCACAATGGCTAATCATGACCGTAAACAGTTTTACGGGTGGAGGAAGCCGGAGTACCCGGAGAGAACCACCGAGCAACGGCGAGCAAGTGTCAGCTCCCCAACATACTAGCTTCACGCAAGCAGGGTTAGCATTGGTTGAAGACAAACGCACCATCGACGTGCAGTACGCCTTAGTACACAACGCAACCGTGCCCCACGCGGGTAATGGAGATGAAGTGTCTTGCCCAAGGACACAACGCGGTTGCCGCAGGTGGGATTCGAACCGAGGACCTCTCGACTTGCAGCTTGCATCTCTACCTACTGAGCCACCGTGCTCCCATCTAATTTATTACTTTCCAAAGTGTGATTTACTGGGATTTCCCGGTTTGATTATAAACGATAACTTCACAAGTGAATTATGCAAACAACAATTGGGTCATCTATCCGTGCACTCAAACGAAGACGCTTTATTGTGGGTGTAATGGGGACTTCATTGTTTTTTTTAACCCTTTACCTAACATGAAAAGCAGATGACAATTGCAAATTTTTTTTTGAATAACTATTATTTTCATTTTTTGCCTTAAAAACATATGTTATGACCCCTCATTGGAACGAGCTCGACGAGCTCGTTCCAATGAGGGGTCATAACCTATGTTTTAGAGACAAAAATGAAAAAATAATGAAAATTAATTGGCGATTTTTGAGAATAGCGCCGGCCGGTTTTGGCCGTTACGTTAGGTAAAGGGTTAAATAATATAATTACCGTTAATAATGAAAAGGAATAAACAGAGTAATCGTTTGACTGGACTGGTTACGTGAAATAATTCATTCGAGGCGAGGGGACTATACTGTAAAACACTCGTGCGCATTCGCGCACTCGTGTTTGTACAACGTCCCTCGCCTTTCATGAATTATTTCACGTAACCAGTCCAGTCAAGCGATTACTCTCTGTGTAATCTTGTGTTCTCATTGCCACATTGGACGAGTCAATAAGGAAAACATGTGACAATGGGAACATGAAATAGTTGTCCCTTTGCCAGATAGAGTAAGTGGCGAGAGTCCATATAGACCACTAGTGCAGTTCCCATCCAGTAGGATAGTTTTATTTATTTATTTATTTATTTATTTATTTGTTAGTGTTTAAGGTCACATATTTCTGCACAATGACTAATCTTGACCACGACAGTTTTACGTGGAAGAAGCCGGAGAACTCGGAGAGAATCACCGAACAACGGTGAGCAATTGTCAGCTCCCCAACATACTAACTCCACACCAGCAGGATTAGCATTGGTTGAAGACAGGTGCACCATCGACGTGCAGTAGGCCTACGCCTTAGAACACAACGCCACCATGCCCCCACTTGGGCAATGGGGGTGAATCGTCTTGCCCAAAAGACACAACGCGGTTACCGCAGGTGAGATTCGAACCGAGGACTCTACCAACTGAGCCCCCCCCCCCCCCCCCCCTTCCGCAGGATAGTTGGATCAGTTCACGCACAAACACGGGTAAAACCTTTTGGTCGGTTTTTGCTGGGTTTTGCGGTTCATTTTTTCCGGATTGCCATAAACACCAGAACCGAACCAAAAAGAGAATACCTTTAACTGAATGGATGAACTTATAGGTAGATATCCGGCACACATATGGCACCATATGATCGTAAACCTTCTCTTGTATATTTGTTGTTGTCCCTATATCCGATATATTCTGTCTTTTGATTGGTCAGAATGCCTTGGACAAATAGCCATGGCAAAGGGTGCACTCAACATCCAAGGTATGTGAGAGCGTGCAACATCCAAGGTACATGGGCACGCTAAACATTGGAGTATATGGTTTAAATGAAAGCGTTTCACTTCCGCTCGCCTCGATATAAAAAAATGAACAAAAAACCCCTGAAAATAGTCACAAATATTATCAGATTTTCGACAATTCGATCATAGTTTGCCGTTACAAATTAAATACTCGAATAATTAAATGAAACAACTTGAGAGATATAAAATAAGAGCAAATATCGTCCCCTGAGTGCCGATGTGTTCTATGTGCCGGGAGGCACATCGAACACATTGGAACTCAGGGGACGATAAGTCAACAAAATACTGTTTACTCGTTTCCTTAACGACCCAAGGGATGTAACTCTATCTGTTGTCTTCTGTGTTTATAAAACAAAACAATTATTCACGAATTTGGTCCAAGTGATTGTGGAGTGTGAGGAAGGCGTCCACGCATTTATTTCCACCATGTCTGTATTGTGTTTCAAACGGGACGAAAACGTTATCTCCGCCAACATGTATGGTATGTGGAGATTTAATACCTGTATGTCTCATTTAAACAGTTCGCCTGTGTCTTTTATGGAATAATGTCGATCCTTTTTATCTCATCTGTTTTCAGCTCCATATTGTTCACTACGCCGATAAATATGGCAACTTATCAAATGCTGTAGACAAGCCTGATGGATTATCTGTTTTAAGCTTTATGTTTGAGGTAAGTGATGGAAACAAAAATAATGCTTTATTATTTATACTGTGCTGACCCGAGAGTAAGCCCATAATCGAAAATAAGCCCACCTATCATCGCAAACTTGGACATGGTGGGAGCACATGTGACGCAAAGTTTGGTGATTCGGGTAATCCCAGAGGCTCGAACCGACAACGTCTTGCACAGAAAGCAACTGATTTATCACAAGACTAAGAGAATCGAACATATTCTACTACATATAAAAAACCTATGACAGAAATTTTAGCTTTACACACTAACCGTGGTGAAAACACCAGCAATAGGATTTCAATAGTTAAAATTTACACCTTCGATGGAACTACATCCAGGCTGTCCTTAGGTGACTTCGTCTTCAATGCAAACTTGTCTAAATTTATCACTCCTGAAGAGTGAATTGAAACCGACAATTATTTATTACGTTTTTAGCTGCGACGTTGTCTGTCTGTCTGAACTTGATGGTATGACACCATACTTGGTATGCAAGTGTATCTTCATGATGTCTACACCTCTCAATAGTGCATGTCATTCGGTTAATTTCTGTCACATTTATGGACTTGTCACCAACGAGTTTTTTGTCACCAACGAGTTTTTGTTTGTCACCAACGAGTTTTAAAACATCATAACTCATAAAATACTTGATGGAATGACACCAAACTTGGTATGCAAGTGTATCTTCATGATGCCTACACCCTCTCAATAGTGCATGTCATTCGGATAATTTCTGTCACATTTATGGACTTGTCACTAACGAGTTTTTTGTCACCAACGAGTTTTAAAACATCATTGGCGTTGTACGAGTCGTCGCAGCTTCGGCATTGTGACAGTGCACTTTAGTTAAATAAGTTTACCTCATAAAACACCACATATTAACAAACATGCTTTGTCTCATGTTAATAAAGCATCCATAACTCGAAATAGTATGTGATTATGTTATTAAAATGAAAAGGCCCCGTAATTTTCGCGTTTCTTTTTCCATTTTGTTTCGGCGATAAAATTAAATTTCCAGCGGAAGTACTGCCCAATTGTGCTCATGTAAACAAACACACACACACACACACACACACCCACCCACACACACCCCAACACACACCCTCACACATACATTCATATTCATGTGAGTGTAAGGGTAAATGTGTGTCGTGTGTGTGTGCGTGCGTGTGTGCGTGTGCATGCTTGTGTGAGTGTTAGCGGGTATTTGCGCGTATGATTATATATATAAATGATTTCTTCACTGTGTGTATCCTTATCACATTCTTAGGCGTTTCTTCGTTGGAGCTCAACCCCCCGCCCCGATCCTTCCAGTGTGTGTAAATGTCTTGTCCCCACCCACTATTGCAGCATATATATGCCCCACTCCCCACCAATGATCTGATTGCAGCTCCTGCTGTAATATCTACACTGCCAATTGTAAGCTAGGGTTCCATGCACCCCATGCACCCCCCCCCCCCCCCCACACACACACACATACGCATGATGTACGCACTGACATATACACAATGATCATAATCTCACAACATTCCCACGCTATGTTCAACACCAACGCACCTTTAGATGTAATTGCTCTATATACTAATTTATAACCCCCCCCCCCCCCCAATTCAGCAAATTTATGAATGAGAATATTTGGAATCAGTCTTGTCTATTGAGTCCAGTGGGTTCTAGTGTTTGAAGTTTGTTAATCCAAAATGCTTCACGACTCCTCCTGTAAACTGTATTTTGTTGATTAATTAGTTCAGTCCCAAACAATTACATTGTTAATGTAGTTATACGTTTTGGGTCCAAATACTCAATTCCCATTGGTCAGATGGATGAAAACGTCATGACCAAATGTAATTCATTTTCCAATGAATACATTTGGTCGAACTTTGATACGCATTTACGGTAGAGCGCAGTTGGCAGAATGTAATTCGGGCGGTGTTTGGGCGGGTTTTTAACTTTTAGCGCCTCTCGCAGTGATCAACTCCGCTGCTGTTTCTTTGATGACATGTCGCAACTGTGGCATAAAGCCCGTTACTAGAATACTCGTTTCCATTTCCAAAGTTGTGAAAATTAAAGCTTATTTGCCTTTGGGATATCATTTAGACGGAACAAAGGCCTGCGCTATTTCTTGATTCCAACGACTGAAAGCCGTATGGTTTTCAACAACGGCGAATGACGATGCGTGGAAAAAAGTAGTTTAAACAGTTACGGAATGTAATTATAAAAATTGAATGCAATTTGTATAATCTTTATTGGAGTATGAACGTGTGGGAATGGGTACATCCCTTCGGGATTCATACATAATTTGTACCTATTCCTACACGTTCATACTCCAATAAAGATTATAAATATTGCATTCAATTCTTAATTATACTATGGTTTTCGGTGAGAAAATGATGCGGTATCGGTTCATTCACAACGTTAAGTGCCGTACCAATGTGTATCGCTTCATGGGAACGTAAAATTTAGCGTCACGCTTATCCTAATTGTATATTATATATATTTATAAATGTATATAACGTTTGCTGTAAATTATGTACATTATTACACTTTTTGCCACCCAAGGAAGATATGCATCGGCGATTTTATAGACGGGTTCGTGATTAGGAGCTAGGCGGCCACTTGCCAAATAATAAATCGATCTGTAAGACGTACGCGTATCTCGATCAATTTTATAATTCCCATTTAACAATTAGGATCAGCGTGACGCTAAATTTTACGTTCCCATGACGCGATACACATTGGTACGACACTTAACGTAACGGAATAAGAATTAGTAAAAAATGAAAGCCGCTTAGAAGGAAGTAAACTTCCGAGCATGCCGGCAAATTGACGAAGTTATATAAAATATTTGATGAAGTGTGTATATATTTATAATATAGAATCAATTTCCTTATTTTTTTTTTTGCAGCTTTCCGACTCGCATAATTTACGATACAACGATCTTCTTGCATATCTTGAAACCGTTCAGTATAAAGGTAAGTTTAAGTCTTGGCCCGCTGAGTATTTTCCATTTTTTTTCATCAAATCTAGTCATGGTTGCTGTGAAGCAGCCATGACTAGATTTGATAAAAATCATCTAAATGTGACTCAAGAAAATCATTGGTCAAAAATCAATTCAATTTAAAAGGGAGGAAATTTGGTTGAACGCAGTGGCGCAGCGGAAAATCTTGTGCCCCCCCCCCCACCCCCCGTGAGATAGAGACGGGGACCCTTTCATAATGCTGGTTGCCTTTACAACGGGAGCACATTTAGAGTTGTTACCGTGCACGGCATACAGCATTTCACGTAGTACATACGCCATAAATTAAATGAAGGTATAGCATATAGGATCAATTCTAAAAGTACGACTCTATCGATTTTTTCATTACACGTTTTAAGTTTCACCCCCACCATCCAAGACGACACTTGCAAAAATAATTCTTCAATAACTAATTTTTTTCATTTTTTGTCTCAAAAACATAGGTTATGACTCCTCGTTGGAACGAGCTCGACGAGCTCGTTCCAACGAGGGGTCATTACCTATGTTTTTGAGACAAAAATGAAAACAATAATGAAAATTAATTGGCGATTTTTGAGAATAGCGCTGGCCGCTATTGACCGTTACGTTAGGTAAAGGGTTAAAAGAATAATACATAGACTACAAAGAGTACGTCGTGTGGAAGTGAGAGTTTGAAATTATGTGTATTTGGTACACAGTCTCGCTCTCTCTCTCTCTTTCCCTCTTTCTTCCAGCCTTCCGACGTCCTTCAAGATGGGCGCCCCCTTCTAGCGGCCCCCTCCCCCCGCAATGCGGGCCCTGCGGGCCCATCCCCAACGCCACTGGTTGAACGTGTCCATATTAAACTTCTGCCAGTGACAAAAATCGTCTTTATTCGAAAACTGAGAAGTACATGTTGAAGGGTGTGCTTAGACTCCGAGGGGCCACTTGATAACTCATATTTGTAAAGTTTGGCATGGGCTTATGCTGGAGCATGAGCTCAGACATGAGTAACCAGACAGTGCAGTATGTGATAGAAATTGGAGTGGGGGGGGGGGGGGGGGGGGCGCGTGAAGTTGAAATTGCTAATCAATTTTCCAGGACAGCGATAAAAAACTGCTAATCAAATTTTTAAACACAAAACTTTTTAAGGACTTTCCATCCCAGCGTTGGTAACCGAGTCCTACTTTACACGTAAAACAGAGCTTGTTTACAACAGTAAACAAGCACTGTTACACTTCCCGAGTTCACCACGGGGACGAGACAGGTTTGACTTTTTCGAAAGTCTGTGACCTTGCGAGGGGATTACTATTTGCAATGGAAATAAAACAAATACAAATAAATTTTTTTTGTATAATTTATTATTTTAAAAATTTATTTCACTTTTGTTCATTTGCTTTGTTTTGTGAATTCTAATCCATAATCCATAATCTGCACTTCCATGGGAATGGAGCTACTTGAAGACCGGTTCTTCTATACATGTTGTGACCTTCAAAAGAACGCAATATTTAACAAGAAATTATTATAATTTTCAGATGAAAATGTACCAATGACACCATTTCCACTGACCAACCTGGTACCAGAAACAGTGAAATACTATTACAGATATTTAGGAAGTTTAACTACACCAGGATGTCATGAGAGTGTAATATGGACTATCTTCCACGATCCTATTCATATTTCCTCTGAACAGGTAGGGCAGTATGGTTACCTGTAGGGGTATATATAAGGATGGGGGTGTAGATGGTGACACCAACCTCAATAATGTTACCAGACAGGATATTTTCATCTGGACTGAAGTTAAGATATCAATCTGTTCTCTTCACACTTGCCAGTAATCATGTTCTTTCATTATCATGATACCGTACTAACTCAGGAATCAACCCAATTTATTTATTTATCATATGACTCGTCCGTTTTGTTCACTTTAAAACATTTGATATTTTGTTTTCATATTAATCAGTGATAATTAAAGCATTCCGTCAATTTCATTGGTCAGTTTCAAAACTGGACAATTTGATTGGCTGAACAAAATAAAACTGGGCCACATTTTCATAATTTGCATAATTAGAATTGGGAGCTTTCATTGGTCAATTTCAAAACTGGACAATTTGATTGGCTAAACAAAATACAACTGGGTGACATTTGCATAATTTCAGTAGGAAGAATTTACGTTATCTGTCCTATTTAGGGTGGGTTATATTGTATTTATCTTTTACCTTCAAGAAAAACGCTATTCATTTTTTTTTATATTTTCACTTTTTACTTCCAAAACATAGGTTATGACCCCTCATTGGAACGAGCTCGACGAGCTCGTTCCAATGAGGGGGCATAACCTATGTTTTGGAAGCAAAAAATGAAAATTTTTAGTTATACGAGGATGTTTTTTCCAAGTGCCGTCTGCAACTCAAGTTTGGTGATGGGTTAAAACGCCATACTAAGTAGCTAATTTGTGCGTGTGTGTGTCATATGATAAATAGAATATGGAATGAGTGTTTTTCTCATATAATATTTATGAAACTCGTCCGAATTTTCCGTTTGGGCTCGCCAAAACGGAAAATTCTTAGACTCATTTCATAAATATTGTATGAGAAAAACACTCATTCCATATCCTCTATTTATGTATGTATTTATTTATTTATTGACGTTTAACGACACATTCGACAGCCAGGGTTACCTCGTGTCGCACAGTTGTATGGATGGAGGAAGCCCGAGTACCTGGAGAGAACCACCGAGCAACGGCGTG